>LR736925.1:148754-235924 GCA_902654985.2 Oryctes borbonicus | reverse complement strand
TATGTGTTGTTTACCATACTACGCCACAGTCCTTGCTATCATTATTACTACATTTAGAATATGCGATTTCAAATTCTTTTATATTACACCATCTTCGAAAGTCTAACATTGCTTGATTTAAGACGTAGACAGTATAAATCACAATATCATCCGCGTATTGAATTATGTTTATATTAGGAATAACTAGATCGTTAGAATAGACATTGAATAATAACGGACTCAATACTGATCCTTGCGCTAATACTTGTGAAGTTATTCTAGGTCCTAAAAATTCAGCCTTTGCGGTTCTTACCATTACTTTCCGATGACACAAATTGACAATGTTGGTGGCAATACTTGAAGGAATATTTATTTCTATTAGCTTACTGCGTAGTGTCTGCAAACTAACTGTGTTGTAAGCATCTTTAAGATCTATAAAAATTGCCATTAAATAGTCACTTTTAAAAAAGCGAATTGAATGTCTGTCACCAAATGCGTTAAAGCATGCAGGGCACTGTATCCTTTCCTGAATCCGTATTGCCCACCCACGACTCTCCGTCCACCATTCCAACCGGAGCCTCTCTAAAGTTTTCAATATACAGGAAAGCAGTGAAATAGGTCTAATATCACCTAGATTTTGGACTAGAGACGATTTGTTAGTAGTAACAACAATTCCAGTTTTTAGTTCCTCTACGTCTTCACCATCAACGTATATTTTATTAAACATGACCACCAACATTTTTTTTTGCATTATTAGGTAAATACTTAATTGTGGGGTACAAGACGTTATCTAAACCTGGAGGAGTGTTTGTGTATGTCTTTATCACCTTACCTAATTCAAACTCTGTGAAAGGTTCCAACAATACCTACGAAGATTGATCAAGAGAATTAAGCTCATGGGGGATGTTTTTTACAAAATCTGGGGATAATTCATATAGGAATTCAGTAAAGAGATTTTCCGGAACGGACGGTCTGGAAGAGTATCCTATTTTAATAGCTCTAATCTTCTGCCATATTTTTGTAGAGGGTGTCTCTTTATTTAACTGCTCACCAGAGACTCTCCAGCTAGCTCTAGCTTTGGACTTGAGTAATCTCTTGGTTTCAACACAAGTTCTTTTATATACTACAAAATTCTCCAAGGATGGATTTTGTCTATATCTGTTAAGTGATGCTTTCCGGTTAGCAATTGCGCTATTACAACTTTCATCCAGCCAACACATGATTCTCCTCTTAGGGAAAAGGCCTTCTTGATTTTAAAAATGTTATTGCCTACCGCGTTAATTTGCTTCAAAATGTACTCATAAATGTCTTTTGCCTGCATATTCATATTAATATCCTCAAAAGACTTCTCTAAAAGCTGAGAATAATTTAGCCAATCTGCATCTTTTACATTGCACTTAGAGGTGGAGTATATCAGGAGGGGGATTGATCCTTCCGCAGCATATAGTATGGATATCGTGAAATAGTCCGAACCGAGAGTATCATCAAGAACTTCCCATGATGTTTTAGTGACTATATTGGGAGACGCAAGTGTTAGATCTATTGCAGATCGTCGATTAGAATAGGAAATATGTGTAGGGCAACCGACATTTAAAACACCCACATGAAAATCATTTAAAATGTCAATAAAATTATAACTTCATAATCACAACCCCAACTAGAGCTGTGAATGTTAAAATCTCCAGCTATCAAGCAACTACTCAGGTCGCATTGCGCGAACAATTCTTACAACGTTGTTCTTTACTCTTGCAAATTTTCGCAATATGCCCATACCTCAAACACTTAAAACACTGTACTATGTTGCCCACAAATACATCTACCGTTCTGCGACAACTATTAACAAACACGTACGATGGCAATCTGTTACCTTGGAACGAAACAATATTCGTTTGGCGAGGAATCATCTTACTAGACCTATTCTCCTGATTGACTTTCTTATATGCCCTTTTAACTCCTGTTACTATTCCATCGCATTCTATCGATTGTAACTCTTCTTCCGCAATTGACGTATCAACATATCTGATCACACCTGTTTTGTGTTTGGGAACATAACAATACAAATTCTTAGGTTTAAGAGAAAGATTATTAACTAAATTAAACACATCTTTCAGCATTCTCATCTCTACTTTAATCCAGTTATATCCCGCTTTGCTGATTTCTTTAATAGACGATTTAATACCTAACTCTTCGTGTAAAAGACAACCCACAGCCATCTCATGCAATCGGCCAATGTTTTTTGAATTGTGCTGTATAGATGCATAGTACGGGCCATTATACAAATCAGCAAACTCTAAATCAAAATTGTTTATAACTAGCATTTCATTATCTGTGCTATTGACATTAACCATAGCTATGTCATTAACATTAACATTAGCCGAATCAATTACTGATTGATTTTGCGAAATGTTTGAGGATACTTTATCCTTTATTAACGAGTCCTTAAGTAATATTGCTGAATAATTAGGACTTTTATAATCCATATTAGAAACATCTCCAGCTTCACGGTACTGACCCGAATCCATCTCGATAAATTATATAAAAATATGTCACAACTTACTAGTACCCTATACACTTTCCACGCAAAAAGGAAACAACAAAAAGGAACTACAAATAAAAATAATCCAGTGCGAAAATAAAGAGGATACAAACCAAAAAACAACAAACACAAAAGTAATAGACTAAAAGTCAACCAATTCAGCTTAAGGAAAAATATATTAAATAACAAAGAAAAGATAAAACGAAAGAAAAAGCAAAGTATCTAACGCTATAACTATACAGCACACGTAGTGCTTCGTACCACTGCCCGTGCAAATCTGACCAAGACCCTAACTCTTTGTGGAAAGTACATCGACAGACGACAGACAACAAAAGTGAACCTAAATGTTCGCTACCGCAGGTTGCAGACTAGGCTATTAAAGTCCTTGGCAATATGTATCAGCGGGGCTTTACGTAAAGTATTTTTAGGCAGTAGAAATTAAGAAGTTGGTGTAGTCCAGAAACAATAAGAGTGCTTTTGACAATAACTCTGGACGTCGATCCTGGATGAAATAATTCCACTCATAAATTCTGCACTCGATGAGCTTCTTCGCTCAGCGAAAAATATCAACTCGTGTCTCTCCAGCAGTTGATTACACACTACACACTACGATCCGAGCAGATGTTTTCACAGTTACAGCTCAGAAATTTAAGAATTTGCGCTGAATCCGTTTGAGCGAGCTGATCTCACCTCATAAAATGGACACCATATTACAGCAGCATATTCGAGTTTGCTCAAGATCAATGTGAGGAACAAAGATCAACTGCCAGGTCTCTAACTAAAGTTACACGATGTATCATAATATTGTTATAATCATCATGTATCATGTATCATAATATTGTATGAGACAAAATAGTATTTGCCAATATTTAGATTCAGATTATTATCTATACACCACCTATTACTTTTATTTAAATTTCCCTGAAGAAGAGATATAGATCATCTGCGTAGGTCAAAACCGGATAACCAAGTGACGCGATAAGGTCATTAATAAATAAGTTAAAAAGTAGTGCCCCCAAGTTGGATCCCTGTGGAACAGACGTTGAAATAAATATGTTTGTTGTAGTAGACGTTGTTTGTTCTATTGGAAATTGAAAAATCATGTGTGGTATAAGATGGCTTTATAAAGTAATGATTCCAACACTTTTGCGAAGGTAGGGATAATTGATGATGGACGGTAGTTACGTCACAGTTGTCACCCTTTTGAAAATTGGAAAAATATTAGCATTCCAAGCATCTGGGAATACTGTAGTAGTACATAAAGCTAAATTAAATATTTTAGACAAAAGATTTGCAAAAACTGTGGCACAATCTTTAACTAAAAAGCAAGGAATATTGTCCGTTCCAGTAGGTTTATTGTTTAACTCCTTAGTGCAATACACTACTTCATCTGAAGAGACCAGTGGCAAATGTAATGGCGAAATCGGAAATTCTACTGGGTTTATCTAGTCTAACGAAACAAGCCGAGAACCACCACATATATTTAGTTAGTAACATTTTTGTAACAGGGTGTAGATAATTGTAACAGCCTTACTACAATTAGTTATGGGCCAATTCCTGATGGATATATTTTTATTTTTCATTGTCATTTCATTATCGTTACGTTACTATACTCTGATAACTTACATTGTTGTTAAACACGGTAGAAATTTTTCCGTGTGTTTTTCCTTTTCCAATTTATAACAATAACATTTTTTGAATTAAATTGAAAATGCTCTCAGAGTTTCGTTAAAACGCTCTAATTTTTAACTGATATCTTCAAACGTCGATATTCATTTGTTTTTCTGTCTTACAATCGTAAATACGCAACCTGGGTAATTTAACCGACTTTGTAATTGTAAAAACAATGAAGATAAGAACAGTACTTCGAAACAGGAAAGTTCTTAGATTGCCTTTGAAAGATCGACCTTCTAATATATCAGTTGACTGTGAAGAGCCGATTTGGTTCCCACGCATGAAAATTGATCATGCAACTGCCAAGATACTATACAGATGTTGCGGAAAATCACCAAACTCTAAAAAGACCATAAAGCCTGTGAATCTTATGTATGTAGCGTGTTAAGGGTTAAAGAATGAAAGTATGTAGTAATGGTATGCCTGCAAAAAGCCTCTAAGACAAATTATTTGAAACACAATTGAACATTTGGAATAAGTTTAGCTCATATTAGCTAGTCGGCTTCAATCAATGATAGCCATACCTACTTTCTGAAAAAGAGGATAAGCAAGTCCTTTCTTATTGTTTAGACTAACCAAAGTCATAATGGATATAATATTTTTAAATGAAAATCGTTTATTCTATTAAATCGGTGCCTTTCCTCGCGTGTCTCAGCACCCTTGTATCAGTTCACAAATATGTTAAACGGAATATTGATTCTAATCTAACTAGGATCTCAGTTCCAATCATCTAAGAACTTCCTTCTTAACATTGCAAAGATAATATTAAGAATATGTCACCATCATGTTGGGTAAACTATTAATTCATAGGTTATTTTAAAAAGATCCTAAAAGACGCTTTGTACGATCCGTTAGTAAATAAAACTGATTGTATCTCAAATATCTTCAATAAACATGTGTCGCGGTATAATTTCAGACAACATCGTTAAAGATGTATGCTCGTTTTTTATACAAGCCCAAAACATATATAATCCTAAAATATCCCCGACTTATATACCGGCGACTTAGTAGATGCGTCACGCAATCCGCCTGATTTATCGGATGAGTCGATACGTGATAAATAAGCCGCCACTTCAGCCACTTAGTGTAACTGGCATCTCCTAAACGCTCCGGATCCCTTTCTTCCATACGAATTTAGCGTGTAGAATCATTAATAGCAGCTGTTTGCGTTAATTAAAAGAATTTCTCGCCTCGCAAGAATAAATTATTTTGAATGCGTCCGGGTACTTTTAGATTTTAGAATAGAAACAGACAATTAATAACGGAAAGATATTTTTCTGTATTTTCACGTTGGGGCTTTGAAGAAGGAAGTTAAAGTATTAGAAACAACTTTGTTTCGAAAATAATTACAGGTTTAAGACTGCTCATTCCTCAAATTAATTATTTGTTTACAAAGAACTGTGGTTAACGAGACATGGTTTCCAAAGAAGTGTAATTTAAGTGGCACAAAATGTACCAATGCATTTGTTAAGTAAAGTTTGTTTGATACAACGATGAAAAATTAATCGAATACTTCTTGTGTAGTTAATATTTCTTAGACATTAAGACACAAAAGTAGCAATCGCTTTCTGCTGAAAACAACTGAATTTAACGGATCGATAATCCAGTGGTAAAAAAATCTGCTTCTGACGTATGTAGCGTCAGGAGTGGAAGGTTCCAGTCCCAGTCGGGATTTGTGGCAACTCCAGTATACTTTAACTGTGCTTCATTCTCGATGGTGAGGGTACAATGGTAACAACGACAAGGAACACCAAACACACAACATATGCTCCAAAGACTCGTGTTGTTATTAAAACCAATGATAACATGTTATCCCCATTAGACAGCTCATCACCTATTGAGATAAACACAGTTGCAAAAAATTGATTTACACATTAGGATAAAAAAATGGCACCAGAATATACTATGGCTGGTACATGTAACTCGATTACCAATAACTTAGTGTTCTTTTGAATTTTGTCTTTTATTACTATTTTATTCCCTTATTCATTCCCTTTTCAGGTAGATCTTGTGCCTTTTCTTTGTTTTGAAATTTGTCACCCTTCCTAACTATCGTAAACCTTACGGATCTAACGATAACGCTAATTTATTGTTCTCCAGCTTCTGCACTCTAATTCTTCTTGTCTCGCACATGAATTTTATTGTCCTGTGGTATTCAATGCTGTATGTCATTCTTGGGCTGATTATTGCTTTGTAAAATCGTAATTTAGCATGCCTATCCTACTTGTTCCTTTTGCTGCTTTAATTATACATATAACTAATTACCTATAATTTTATATGTAATTATATGAAATTTATTTCCATTAGTAATTATATTTCTCAATTCATCTAGTGCATATGAGCTCTTGAACATCCGCAAAATTTCACAACCATTATCACTCGTAGTAGCTAGGTCCCTTCGGGTGTTGTTTTTTTTTTTTTGTTATTTGTTTGAATCAACCGCCAGCTTCTTCAGGATATTCCCCTAGGCTGATCGCCAGTGCGACGGTTGCGATCTATTGGCCGGCGACTGTTGTTCTTGTTCCAGCACTCTTCCACATTTCACTTAACCCGTATCCATCTTCTCTGCAGAAACATCGTGCACTTCTACCCCACTGCTTTTCTGATTAATTCTCGATGTTTTGTTGTGGATTTGGAGAAAACTTTAGAGAAGATTAGTTACACCAGCAAAGATGTTCATTATAAAACGCGAAAATCTCCGCACAGAAAATTAGAGATACGGAAGTAAGTAAAGACGGAAACACTGTGCAAACTAGAATGTCGACTTGGCCACAACCAACCATTACCATCAAAGAAACGATAAAGAAAGGCTACGCGACATCTGGAGGAAACTGGTTGTAAAAATACAACAAATGAAGGCTCACCATGCGCTAAAAGATAGCAAACATTGCACTCTAAAGCATACTTTTTTAAATCCTTTTCTTTAGGTTACTAATGGAAGTAGTTATCTTTCACCTATTCAAGTAGAGACGTTTTTAAAATACCGCGTTAGGACTAAATATTTATTTAGCAATAATGTTTTTAACAAAAGGGAAGGTTGAATAAAATGGTTCTATATTTCACAAAAATTCTTTTACACCTCAAAATTTAGGCGACCGTATTCATGTTAAAAAGACACACCTTCAGACCAGAATTAAGTAAATGGCATAGATTTTGATAATGTGTTTAGTCATCAATATGTTAGGTCGGACAACTACCAGCCTGGACATCAGTTTCCTTTATCTGATCCCTCACTCTAGTATAGTTTAAAATGTTATGCTAAACTCCCAAATTATGTAAAATATGCCAATTCAGCTTCCCTATTCCGTAGGAATCTATATAATACTGTTGTGTGAATTAGAACCGTTAAGTTTTCAGTGCTAAATTATAATTTAAACCGTTACTTTCTCTGTATTTCTGTTGACTTTTGCCTATGTATTTGTTTTTGAATATATAAGTAATAAACGCTTTTTGTACGACCATTACCCATACACTAGGTGGTGTACATACACCGTCCCGGCCCTTTGAGTCTGCAAAATTGTATAAATTAGCTAAAATTTTCTCACTACACAATTTTCGTATGTACAAGACAATCGATTGCGAACCAGTAGGAGCTATAAGCTGAGTTATCTTGACCGATCAGGTCCACAACTGAAAACATTTCTCAAATTAAAGTTAAAATTCGATGCTATTGGAAATATACATTCTATTAATGTGGTAAAGAAGAAAATAGCTACGATAGAGATAGATGATTGAAACGCCACGGCGCACATGTCCGAACAGCGAATATACATAACACCAGACACCACCAAAATTCGGCAAATACTTGATCAGTTTCAGGTGGGGAGATATTTATAGGACTTGTTTGAAATTGAATTAGGGTTAGTTTCCGATAAAACGGTAGATGATTGTTAATCATTTTGTTATTACAGACTGTGCAACTTTTTATTCGTGTTATTCGTGTTGTGTGGCATTGTTGTTGGGTATCGCCTGTCTTGTGAAGAGTATTATAGGGTATTAGAATCCTTTCTTTTCATTTTTCTTGAGTTCCCCTTGTTTTAACTTATTCAGTTTAGTTTTGTTTGTAACTTTATTTTTGGTGAGTAATATTACGATGAATACACATAAGTGTACAAATAAAAGTAGGTGTCAACTGATAAGCATTAACACACCAGAATAACAAAAACTTATATTTTAACATAGAAGTTCAGCTTAGTCTTATCTTTGTATTCCATCTTTTGTTGCAGAAATGAATAAATTTGATGTGTGCAGTGTATTAGTTTAGTGATAGTAGTACTTATATAGATTTGCAACTCACTAAAGTTAATTTACCTTGCCTATTGTTACATTAAATGTCTATGGAACTTTGTGTAGGTATGTGGAATGTGAACAATAAATGTATTATTCAACATTGCATTATATTTTTATGTATCTACTTACAGTTAACGTTCGAAATTCCTTCCTCTTGCCTCGATATATTTAGGCAATCGTTTGTAAAAGGTGTTTTCCACCTTTCTTAGCTCACACACACGTTGCATATCAGAATGCCTGCGTTATGCTTAATTTTCTAAATAAGATGTAGGTACAAGCTGAACTACTTAAAGTGACGCACACAAATAACAAAGAAAGAAAGCAAATACAACAAATTCTGAGCAGGTAAAGTTATTATGCAGGCGGGGGTCACATTTCTGCTACAACAAACAATCTTAATTATCTAGCATTGCGTCACACGAAACACAACCTACATTTATTAAAAAGTATATTTATTTTTGCATTTATTAAAATCTACGTATTTCTATAAGCATAAACCGTAATATTTATTAATATAAAATAAAAATCGATAATTTTTAAATATCCCTTCAATATTCAAAATTGCTAAGCGTGCCAAAAATGTTTTTATCGGATTCGTAATTTGTCAGTCATATTCCATTGTACTCTATTGGTTTACAACGTAGATACCTGAAATCGACCCCTACACAAGTAGCACCGAGGCAAATTTACAACCATTTACAACCAATTGTCACCATGTTAATATTTTGATAAATATAACCTATGCGTGAAATATGTTTGAATGTTGTTTAGCTTTGTCTATGTATCCGTTATTATTAGTTTATTGTTAGTTAGTTTATTTCTCCGTTTAGAATTTAAGCCAGTACTTTTCAGTGCTAGCTTAATAGAACTGGTTTGCGTTAAAGTTGAGTAAAATAATATAGAAAGGTGAAGCATGATTGCATGCTTAGGTACAAAATTAAATGCAATTGTCATTGTCAGCAAGAGTATTAGATGAGCCATATGGGCGCGTATAGTTGCATGCTGCTCAGGCACTGTATTATTGTGGTGTAATGTTAGTGGTGTAGCGCAATATTTTGCGTAAATGTCGTGTAAATCCAAGTAGCATACTTTAAACGTCTACATTATATATTAACGTACAGTGTACAATGTACCCCAAATGACAGCCTTATTATACAGTCTATTGAAAAAATATATTGCTATTCAAAAGAATGACGTTTCTGGCGCCTGGATTTGGTAAAGCATGATGTTCAGTACTGAACATCCTGTATGTTTCGAAAGCGTTCTAGTGCAATAAATATAGCCACGCATATAATTTGCTCTCGTCAAAATTTACGCTAAAATGCATTTACATTTCGGATTATTAGAAGAAAATTTGAAATTGAGACGATTGTGGACAAATTATTATAAATATCTCAAAATCTGTTAGAAATTTACATGAAATTCATACTATGTTGGTTTATGTAATATGTATACTGCGTGTTCGCTACTTATCAATCAGCCTGTATAAACGAAAATATTTTTGAAAGATTCTTTGTAATGTCTACTACGTCATCAAAAAATTTTAGCGTGCTACAGTTTATACAATAGGCACAATTTTGCAATTCCAGAAGGTTAAGGCATCTGTGTGTGGCAAATAAATCACGAAACACAACAAAGATCAAAAGAAGTTATCACGAGATTTACTCTGAAATTTGGTTCGTCTATCGTGTACAGCATCAATAGTGTTCAATACTTCTTTCGCTTCTTTATGTGGCTATTCTGATAATGTCATCTCGGCTTAAACTATCAATGCTCATATTATATCAAAATGCTTTCTTGATGGGGAACGTGACGGTTTTTTGGCAATTTATTGTGACTGTCCTAACGCAACAAGTAGATATTTTCGATTGGTATTAGAACCATATTTATTGGAAAATATAGTATGGTACTATTCATTACGCTTGTTTAGCAGTTTTCTGTTCGACATCTAATATATTTGCCATTATTTCGCAAATTTCCATCGTAAGTGATATATTACACCAAAAAGGAATACAAAGAAATACGTTTGTTTAGTACTGACAGTATAATGTGATATTTCAAGGTTTTACTGTAATTACAATTATTGCGAGTAAATACAAATTATTTCTTTTTGTAAAAAGCATATTAGAAATAAAGAGAATTCCAGTACTTCAATTCTTCACCAACCAAAAAAAAATGGATCCACCTTCATAAAAAATTGAGATATCTTAACTTATGCGAAATACTTTACGTAGATCATAAACAAAATTAATTATACACGAGCCGAATTTCGCACTGTAAATTAGATATAAAAATGTAATCCAGCTTGTCTAGACTAAATCAAAATCTAGATCATCCCACCGGATTAAATTATTACTCGAAACATGCGAATGTTCTTCATCTTTGCCTGAATTAATAAATAACCCATTCGTCTCCTCAAAGTTCTAAACTACCGCGCATTCGCCTTTTATAGTTTGTCGAACCGCACAAGGTGGAGAGAAATTTCGGAGTTACCTAAATTCGAATTCGAACAATGAAACATTTATTTAGCACTTTATTACAGTAATGATCCTTTGATATGGTAACGGTGAGGAATGTTTATGGGCAGCTTTCCAGGCTACCTACCTGTCGGAAGTTCTCGCTAAAACTTTCGCCTACATTAGAATACGACGACGTGACGTGAAATACACCTTGCGGGTACCGCAATCTGAAAGAGACAGGCCACACACACTCAAACAGAAATTTCTTCTCTAGAGTTTCTGTTATACAGTATGGCTCGCTAACCTGTTACACGGAACGAGTCATCTTTTCACCAGAGTTCGGAAATGCACACTCGCGTTCGTACATATAACGTACGCGAACGTTACGCGTTTCAATTTGTATCTTTTTGTTCTTATTCATGTGTGACACAAAATATATACTTCGTCCGCGCATACAAACGATGAAGACAATTTCTCTATCACACTTACGCGAGCATGAACGAATTTTTTATTATTTCTTCTTCTCACACATGAACAAAAAGATAAAGATTGAAACGCACGCGCTCAAATGAGAACTCATAAATGTAGCTAAGTAAACGTACATAAATGAATATTTCCGAACGCTTTTTGCTACTCTCATTCTATTCTAAATTAAACTAAAACCGCTGCTCCTCTTTTCTGCCTCAATGCCCCCCATTTGTTTCTGGATCGGCTACCTTCCCCATGGAAAGCAGCAGCGCCCACTGAGGGGTAGTATCGCGCCAGTTGAAAATGGAAATTTTCTATATTTAACTGCGAGGCAAGACATGTCTGGAAAAAAGAAATACAAAGGAAAAGGATTCATTTTATGGCTCTACGGAATTCCCAATGGTCTTTGGATGATTTCTGCAGTTACAATATTAAACGTGTTCAGTAAGGTTTCATCGTTATATAGAGACAACATGTTTCAGCTGTGCAGTTTTGCAAGGCACTCCTGCGCACACCATCTTGTATTAAACAGGAGAACTGCTTCTCTCCTTGCATGCTTTTGCCGTAAATGATCCCATCAATACCATGAAGAAACTATTTTGGCATTATTTTTTGGTTACCAATAATGTAATTTATCAATATTAGCTTGTAGTGAAAGACAATCAGTTAGTATTTGTATTTTTGTTAACAGTTTTAAGTTATCAGCATTAACATTAACTTATTGCACATTCAACGAGAACAAAGTTTAAGAACATAAGAGAACCCGTATTGATTTCTTGTGTAATCCTGGATTATGTATGGTCATGCCGATCCTCGGTTATAACAGAATGAAATTATGTGTTGTGAAACATCGAATGGTAGGGGATACTACCCATTGCCCTCACTACAACACTCTGTTACATGGGTAACTATTAAATCAATTTTACTTATCAATTTATATAGGAATTGGGTCTTTCTTCCAAATCTCAATTGCACCATAATTTAAATTATTAGAATTTTAAAATAAAATGTAATCATAAATGCTCAACGGCAAAAATAAATGCCATAACAAGCTTGAAATTTTCTATTTTAATAGGTTCTTAATAAATCGACGTACTAAATCACCCTGTATTAGTTGAATGTTAAAAAGTCTTAGAAACACGGGAAAGAGGTAAAGGAATTCTTGATGGTTGAATAGAGTGGAATGTTTCGCGATGGCCGGTGGTGGATGTGCATGTATTAGTGTGTGGCGGTACCTGTGTATGTTCTTATGTATGTCACAGTTTTGTCTGCGACTCGAGAAAGGTTCGGAGGAGCTGTTACCTTCTCTTCTCAGTCGGAATGCGGAGAATGCGGTTTGCCAACGAACAGGCGTAAGGTAAAAACCCACCTGGACGGTGTTGACGACCCAGAGAATATAGAAGTTGGCTGGGTAATAAGTCAACAATTGAATTTTAACGCCGCGAGAGATAAAATCTGGTCTTGCAAAGTAGCTTTATAGATGTTTTATGACATCCACGGTCTGCGCGGTTGTCCTTTGAAATGTTTATAACTAACACTATTAGAAAATGAATTTCCAAGAGTGTGATTAAAAGTTCCGAAGGTTATATTGCGCTCTTAATTATATATTTTATTATCGTAAATCGTGTGGTCTTTCGTTCATTCTTTTTTATAATAATGTGTCTAATTATCTCAATCAAACATACCTTCCCTGGCAATTTTGTATTTACTGAATGCAGGGACTTACTCGACAAAAGGTTATTACTATGCTCCCAGAGTTGTCTTGAATTTAAGTAACAATTTATTTTAATATTTTACTGTTTTGCACAACTGACAATAAAAATAATTGAATTGAATTGTGCTTAACGTTGCCCTTTCTTGCTTTTCTTTACTCTTAAGCCTTTCTCTTGGCAGAACGGCCACGATGTTTCGCAAGTCTTGGAAATTAGTTTGGTAATTCTACCCACTTTTTGTCGCTGCTTTCTAGACAACTATATGGCGCCAGGAAGTATTTGGCATGCTATTTCGAAGGGTGGTGATATAAGCCGATAGGCAAATAGCCATGTAAGGTAGAGAAAAACGCTCCAAACAACGCTGATGACGTCGGATCGGCAGAAACATGTCCGTTAATGTTTGCTCTCCTCAGATTGCTTTTGCCATCAGTTACCATGAATTTCATTTAATATTGTTTTCGTTAACCGAATTAATATTTATCTTAAATGTAATGTCTATCTTTATATGCACGGTCTGTGCAGCGGTAATTAATAAGCATAATTTTATTCAGCATTTAAAAATCATGGATTATGGAATGCGCTCAAATCTGAGACAATTCTATAGGTCAACTGATTACACTTCCTTGTAAGATATATAATATTTTGGTTTAAATATTAATTCAGCTATGTTTGTCGCTTATAAATGTATTTGTTCTTTAAACTTGCAACGTTAGATAATGCATTGTGCTTTAGCGATAATTTTTCAATGAGGGCGAATTCTTTTGAAATTGTAGGGATCGTTACTTGGAATTCGAAATTAAGGAATTAATAAAGACTGTTATTATTAATATAATAATTTTCATTATTTCTTTGAATCTATCTTTAGCTAGGGAAATTAAGCAAATAAGATACGAAAAAGTTAATAACTGAAAGTACATGCGCGCAGGAGTGACTAAAATCTTGTAAAATGAATCTATTATTACTAGTAGGCTTTCTGTATACGTCTACTTCTTATTACTAACGTGTCGAAAAAAGGAATCCTGTTGACTTTTTTCCCTTCAAGAGTAGATCTAATAAAGGAAAATTTTGAATTTAGTTGTTCCAAAGAGTCGGTTATCGAACATTGGCTAGTATCAAACGCTAAATATGTTATGGATAGTAAGCCAAGGTGTTGTTAAGGTCTGTTTCAAATTTACCTAAAAGGAGGTTAATCATAAAAGGAGATAAGGTGTCATCCAGTTTATTGATAAAAGTCTTGCCAATGAAACCAAATCAACAACTTCTTCGCTATTCATTTGGTTGTCTAATAAAAACCTCTTCTAAATATGAAAAAAACTTTTGTGCTTTTGAACTTTCAAATAGTATAAATAGGATAATTTGACAAAATAATTTTAAAATTATATAATTTCAAATTGCATGTTTAGGATTGTTTTCACTTAGTTTGTTAGTTCAATGTTACTGCTAAAGATTAGTAAAACTGAACTGCTTAGCAATCGAAACATGCGTGCAGTGGCGGTAATGAGCAAAGTAGGGGGAACGACTACCTTTTTGCAGCTACTAAATTCACTCGTGTTTGTTCGTCTCATGAGAAAGTATTCTTGTTGCTTATGGACTTCCTGGTCTGTCTAGTCGCTGCAAAAAAAAATAACCTTTTCCCGTACCTTGCCCATCACTAATCCAGTGTTAGTGAAGTGTTGTGATAAGGGTGATAGTGAAGTGCTTCAATGCCACAGTGTTCATATGATTTAATAGCAAAACTACAAATTATTATTGATAACTTATACTGCTCCAATGATCCTGTAAATATCTCGCCCACTGACCTACAACATTATTACATATAGTTAGTAATTTCTAATGATTTTTATCTGTGCAGAATATATGCTTCCAACAAAAGCACTTCATACCATAACCTTTCTAGATATTTTCCAAGAAAAAATAATAACGGAATTAAATTCCAAGATATTAAAAACTTAACCGATAACATAAATTTATTCGCCTACTATAAAAATAACTTTAAAGAAAGGCTGCATTTACTTCATCACAGGATGACACAGAATTCACTAATTAATGTAAATGAAACTGTATTCCTCTCTGTCGTTCGTATACGAATACTTAGGCAACTAGCTGTTTTTTCTTAACCAGAGGCAGTAAGTGACGAGATCATATACATTCCGATATCCACATCAATCAGTAGCGAAGTAAATGTGGCGCCTAAAGTTAACGTCCCGTTTTCTGAAAAAAAACGAAGACTGGGAAGTTTTCTACTCTTGTCAGTGGTACTCCAAGAACAAGCTTAAGAAATTATGAAGCGCAATTTATCCTTCGTGTGTATGCACGTAAGCTCGCAAAAACTGGAAATACTCTGTTATAATTGCAACATTAAAATTTTGTGACAGTTTCGCTAGTGTTTATTACACGTATATATAATACATATAAGAGGAATGAAATGTTAACTGTGGTGGTATTTGTTTAAGGCATATCCGTGTTCATGAGAGATTACTGTTTGCTGGCTTTTTCTTTACGTACGGTTGTGCAAAGCAGTGTTGGTGGTCACTTTCCTTGATTTTCCCTTGATTATTAAATTTAGTGTGTCAGTGGTCATAATACTACTACTCGCATGCATTATTTGAATTTCTAAATGAAACATCGTAACCATTGACATCATATCAAACTCGAAAATTTTAACATGTTACTGTAGAAGCGAAATACTTTTGGAAAAACAAATTAGAATCATATTTCATTTACGAAATGGACGTTGGCTATTAACAGAAAAACAATAGGAGAGGGATATAACATTTCAAGTGAACAATAATTAACTAAATTAAATTATTGGAGTAATAAAAAATGCTTGGAATAATTAGGGTCGGATTTTGAACAACACTTTAACTCGAAGAACTACGGTGAATAGTAAAAATTGATAATTTAGCCAATAAATTAAAATTTCAGAAACATTTAATTAAATAATTTAAATTCAGCTATCGGTTAGGTTTTGAGTTAGACAATTATACAAATTCCAAATTTGTAGAAACAGATATAATTATTCAATTTAATAAAACTCTTTTGGTATTGAAAAGTGTTTAATTTGACTTATATCTATTCAGCAAATTTCAAAATTTTATTAAATTCTACTAATTTAACGATGAACATCATATTATTTACAAGCAACGTCACAGTCACCTTTATCCCGGATTCTTTACCTTTAACGTCGTTTCGACTTAACTAATTAGTAAGCTTACCACAATACTCTAGTACCGTGTTTGCACCCTTTTTCAGAACATAATACCAACTGCACTTGTAAATAAAATTGAAAATAAATGCTTATTATCGTTTAGATACTAACTTTTACTGAGGAAAATATCGCTAGGCTTAATTTTACTGTAAAAATACAGCATTCCTACTGAATAAGGTTTATGCAATTACACACCATTTTGAATTCCTAATTATCTAATATTGAAACATTAAGTTTATAGAATATAATAAAGGAGTAAGACGGGCAGAAATTGAGCAATTTCGGTTCAAATTATTTCATTTTGGTCTACAATAACAATTTGTTTTACATTTTTCACTGGCCTTATTCGTTAGAATAACTTGCTCTACTGCTTGAAAAAGACAAATTGTTATTGGCGAAACGTTGCATATATATCAAAATTAAATAATTTGGACCGAAATTGCTCAGTTTTTGTTTGTTTTACTTTTGTACTATTGGATTTTGGACTTACCGAATTTATATTAAAAAACGTTCCTGTTAAATTCACTTAGAGGTTGTAGTAAGAGTCGCCAGATATCTTCAGAGAGTCTATTTTGCACATACATGCTTGTCAAAACCACGCATAAACTCAATATCAGTATTAGAATCAATATATCAACATTAGTATCGTCATAGGTATCATATAATGTAGAAGAAGTTCGTTGGTATCCCTCTGGATACATGTAAACTGACGGGCACACCGAAAACTATTTTTCATATAATCACAACGTCAAAAAGAAAAGAAGAGAAATAGAAGTACGGCAAGAATGGACTGAAGAGAATTTTACAATACACACACTCAACTGATATACCCATAAAGGTAGGATCGATCTAAATAATTTTCTATATTTACGTAATGATTCCATTGAGAATAAAAGAGTCAACTAAATTTTAAGAATCTATATTTTATTAGTCTCACAATATACAGTGATGGACAAATGTGGGGAGTCAAGTAAATATCTCTATGGTTTCTAGAGATATCGAAACTAAATTTGATGTATGATGATGGTAATTGCCAATAGCAATTTCGTCTTGAAGCACACCGTATCTTATTTTGGTTTTGAGTAGGACATTTTATTACACGTACAAAGTTATGGGCTTCGACATCTTTTATTTCACGACCAACCGTGATATTAACAAAAAGTGATTTTTAGGGCAATACTCACCCATATCGACAAGTAGCACGTCCGCTTGTTACAACAGCTCCGCAAAGGCACAATACAAATCGCACCGTTTGCAATTTACCAAAAAGTGGACGTACAATAACTACCACAAATAAAGAAGTGGTTCAAAATATTACTATATCTTTAGACGATAATCCTCATTTGTCTACTACTAAACTCGTCAATATACTTGAAACTAGTCATCGTTCAGCAAGGGAGATATTAGAGCGAGAAAAATATTATTCATGCAAAATTCACTTTGTTCAAGAACTCTTTAACGGCGGCAGGCGGTTAGAATTTTATTAATCAGTAGTGGATATTTTTAACCGTTATAAATATTTTGTGAGAAATGTGAGTTTTTTTGACGAGGCAATGCTCTGTTTGGACAGTACAGATATTAAACAAAATCGCCGCTACTGCTTGCAAAATAATCCTCGCTGCACAGGTTTATACGTAACACATTCAAAAAATGTACGCTTGGGACGGTATTTACAACAATTTAGATATTATTGAACTGTTAGAAGAAGGATGCGGCACCACCTCATTATGTTCACATAACGAGGTACAAGATAGGCTAAACATAGAATGGCCTGGGGGATTTGTTTTAGTTATATTATTATAACGTAACATATGTTAAACACTGTAATAACAAACGTTTTAATTTCATTGCGCTATCATCTGCAGATGAACAATATTTACAATTTCCAAGCAAATATTGGGTTAAGAATGATAGCAAGGACTGTGGCCTAGTATGGTAAACAATACATAAGTATCGGTAACCTCCGCACCATACAAGTTTAATTAATTATATAATAATTAATCCCGGACGGCCGTTTCGAGGACACGAATGGACCTCATCATCAACGGGTAACCGAATGTTCGGTACCGGTACCGGAAACGGCCATTGCCGATACTTATGTGTTGTTTATTAAAATATTGGGCATGAGCTTCGCTGTTTAGTGAATGCTATTTTTGAACTCCTTCTTCTGTTGTAATTTATCTCACTGTTCCAAACAAATTTAACTCTGTAGTAACCCTAAATAATGTAGTTGAAAATCTAGAAAAACTGCCGGGTGTCTAAAATTTTAAATTATTTAAACAATGTAGAGTTTCGTGAAACAAAACACGAGCAGATTAACATAAAATTGTAGAGATTAATCCGAAAAATCCGAAAAATCCAAAACAATAATTTAGGAAAATTTTGAACAAAGTTGGCACGTTAAAGTTTTAAAGACTATCAGGAACATGGCAAATATAGTGCAAAACTAAAAAACTAAAGAACTAATACCAAGATCGGACCACTTTTTCTTCTGGTCATACATAAAGAAATAGATTTAGAGATCTTGTGAGTATTTTTATCATAATAGCAATTGATTCAATGAAACGACATGTTATATTAGTTAATTATTTAAAACCATAGACTCTTTTGTGCTATTTGGTTCATTTTGCACTGGTCAGCTGCTCCAATACAATCCGTCTAAAGAAATTTACGTATCTTGCGAAAAACATATAAATAATGCAATAAAACGTAATTATAATACCTCTCAAGAACGATAATTCTTAAAAAACCGCAATTAGATGCTATATTAGTTCAGTGGTTTGTAATTTTGCTTCATTGATGCACGGATTGGCTTGTGATTTCTATAGAAAAAAAAAACTATTTTTTGTCGTATATTTTAGTTATTGCCACTTACACTACTTCAAAAAACAATGCCAACTCTTTATATACATGGGTTGCGGTTATTCTAAGCTAAATTATCCAGATTACTTTCGTACAAAATAACATTGAATAAGAAATTTTGAATTTATCATTGCACGCAGACTCGCGAAAGATTGACTATATTAACCACGCAGGTTTACATGAACAATGTTGTGAAATTATAACACGCTATATTCGCGCAGTTTGGCGTATGTGCTAATCAAATACGCAACCAACCATTGCTATACATACCCCACTAAATCATCGGTCATTAATCAACATTTATTGGTAAGTCAGAGGCGTCCTGCTTTTACAAAATAACTTAATAAACTGAAGTGATTAAAAAATTAATCAATTCAACTGATATTGAAGAAATTAAATGTCAAAAGAAAACAGGAACATACTTTATTCCACGTAATAACTAACCAACAAAATAAATGCTTACAATTTGAACTTGTTCAGCATCTTAGTAATAGATTGAACTAAAACTGATCATCTTTGTAGACGGAACACCACTAGCGTTAAAGTGATTATATAGTAGTTTTAAGTCAATCAATATTCAGTTGATAGGGTAAAAAGATACATATATATATATATATATATATATATATATATATATATATATTTAATATATGCACAATCTTATTTCAATATAAGTACTTTCAATATTGGCGGTGAAATATTGTTCAATATTTATAATATTAATAAGAATATAGATTTTCACATATTACACTTATAATATTCAGGAATATTGGACCCTTATTACGTATTCTTTTTTCAATGTATCTATATTAGGCCAGTATTTAAACGATCTACTGCCAATATTATGTTCTACTTGGGCCACATTTCATTGGAACGGAAAAAATTTCTGACACATTGTTCTTATTTGGATACGATCCTCTGATGTCTGAACCGGACGATGATGAGAAAGAGACACCTTTGTTTGGTAAATAAATGGTTGTGGGAGGTATATCTGGAACACGTTTTCAATGGGAAAACGAGTCAGCTGGAACTACACGTACAAGAGATTTAGCCAAGTGTAAAGTATTTGATTGCTGAAATTGATGAAATCGATCCGTTCTCATTCAGTAACCGCTGCGGAGAGCTGGCGAGAGGGAACAAACACTGAAAAAGAGAGGCGAAATGCTGCCGCTGATTTTCCAGTGAAATATGCATTGAGTTCGAATACTTTCAAGTGGAATAAAAGCCGAACGACAAACCTGATCAGGAGATTTATCGTATAATGAAAAGGAAGATGCTTCTATTTTCGCCAAAGAGAAAGAACCAAAAACTGATAAGTGAATCATAACGTTTATCTGAAGGTCAGCGAAAATTGCTTTCCATTTTCGTTAGCTGAAAGTAGAAGTATCAAAGTTCAATTACCAACGCCTTTTGTAAGAGCTCCACTTTAACACCTACAAGCAGAATATGCCTGTGAAAATGCTCACCATATTCATTTCTTGTGTACCCCCAAATCTAGAGAACAACATAATAAGGAAATCACGTTAAATGCATAGGATTATCTACAAAGTGGTACCCATAAGTTTCCGAAATGTGAATCGGGCGTATGAATTGCAAGTTGCAGCATTCTTTGTATGTCAATAATTTTTCATTTCTGCTTATGGAACTCTGTAAGATTGGTGCAAGAAAACACAAATGCTGAAGGAATGATTAGAGGACGACACTTTGTGTCAAATTCAATCCTGCGTTTAAACAGTTCAGCATCTGTTGATGATCATAACGATGAACGCCCAACGAGTCCAACCGGAATTTCACCAGAATGGCAGTTGTGAGTGATCGTAGACAGACCATCCAAGACAACTTGCAGCGGTACTGCCCCTACTTTGGTCGCTAAATTACAACGAAACTGGTTTCTGTTTTCCTTTTAAATACTTAATGAGATTCTTTCTAATATTTCGTAGCGCGTAGCTTTCTCAGGTCGTATTGCTCTGGAGTAAAGATGAACTCACCAATAATTAAAGAGTATTGGTTTAAAAAATAACAATATTTTATTACAAGAACAAATTGAAAATATGAATGGTATTACGTTAACACAAAAATAAGATTTATCTAAAACTGGGGCTCCCGAGAATAGATTAACATGAATATTAATTTTATTAATGTATGAAAATTTACAACAAAAGAATAATGATTGAAACAACTCAAACCTAAAGGTTTAAAACAAATGTGAATACGAGAAAACAAAAATACATAAATGACAGCGTGATTATGGGTGCGGTCCGTTGGCGTATTCTCACTCTCCTGGTGGCGATGAGTACTTTGATTACCATGATGGTGGTAACCAACCCAACATTATGTTCTCACTCATACCACTAATTTGGTCGTCGTGAATCCCTAAACTTCGTCGAGCACCTAGCGTACCTTTGCAAGATTACAAGATTGAGACTGGATCACGGATCTCGCTGAACAAAACAAAACTTTCAAAATGCATTCCTCTTACAGCAGAAGCTCTGAGATCACTGTTTGTATTCATAAATGAACTACTTTGAAGGGGAGAAAGGTAAATGAACTGCTACTATTCCTCACCATTTTACAAGAATTCGGAGTTGAAGTTTGCTTTAGACAGAGTATTTTAGTTACTACAGCACAGCATTTCCTAGAAAATTAAATACTTATTGAAACTCTTTATAACCCGCAGCTTTCCCATGTCGTGCAGTTCACAAGCTGTTATGTACCAAGAAATAATTGAATTGATTTCAAAAAACAACATTTTATCACAAAAGAAGAAAAGTATGAATGAAATTACAGTTAAGCAGCAAATATAAAATACACAAAAATATAATTTATTACTGGAAATGGAACTCCCGAAAATAGGTTAAAATGAAAATAAGTTTTGATTACATTAATATTTACAACAAAAAAAATATATAATATATAATTTAACTCATTTAGCCCAACAGGCTTGAAATAAATATGAATATTGTGTGAAGAACCGTAGGTTTCATCCCCATAAATCATCAGCTGTGAAAACACTACGTTCGGATGAATACAACAAACGTCTCTAACTTACAGTAGATGACCTCAGAGAAACTGTACCAGAAACTTTTGTTAATATTGATGGACGATCCACTAGAAAAGCAACAAATTCCATTTTAGGAGCATGTGCATTAATTGTAAAGGTGGACTTGTTACTTCAGTTACGTTATTTAGGTAAAACTATCTTGAATTTTGTTGCTAAACAAGACATGCATCTGTTAATTATTTCTATATCTTACTTCATGGACAGTTCGGTAATTAAAAGAAGAAATTACCATAATTTATCTTTGAAGAGATGCCTTTCTTATAAAACCATGACTGATTATATTTTCCATTAAGAAAATAAATTGTTTGTCATGCCAAAAATTACTGCTTAAATAAAAAGTTCGGTTATTGTACGCTTAATGATGTATTAAGCATATGATTACCTTCAACTCTCTTCATCACGCTTTTTTTTTAAAGTCAACAAGAAACAGTTTTCTCGAGATAATTAAGTTAGCCGTGCATTTTTTTTTAATGAACTAGTTTCAGAGATCGTCATATTAATCATTAGGAAAAACTCACTCTGTATATGTACATAATTAAAAAAGATTCTAGAAAATATGGAGTCAACTAAAAGACTTTCAAGCCTTCCATTCTATAGAACAGGATATCCAAAGGAAATAACAGCTGTTACAATGTATAGCCGAAAGTTTACACAATACAATAACGTGGACAGTTCTTAAAAGCACAACGACCCACATTATTACTCGACAGGTGCGTGTGCCTGGGACCTAACTATTTCGCAAAAGTTAGACGTCCTATCATTAATGCGAGTTTTTTGTGGCATCTAAGGTATCAGAAAAAGAATAAGTTAGAAGAAAAGGGCATGGTCTTCAAGGTGAGCTATAAAACAACTGACCATATGTCTTAGATATACTACAATACTTTTTGAGTTTTTGGCAGTTTCTAAAGACGATTAGGATTAGATAAAGTTATGTTTAAAAATATTAAACTTAATATAGATTTTACAGAAAAACGAGTCAAAGATAATCTAATATTAATAAGAATACATTATTTAGAACAATATATACATTCCTTGTACATTTGAATGATGCATGCAATAATTTAAATGGTATTAAAATACTTCTGTAACAACTGAACTGTAGTGTAATGCAAATCATTTTCTCGATGGATTCTTCTCAGGTTTCTGCAGGTCGTGATTTATGTAATTTTCCAAATCACGATTCAATTTTTCCGAGATAAATTATAAATCATACATTCCAGCTTGTTTTAGCTCCGACACAGACAATTTATCACAAATCTATTGAATAAACAATTACCGAGGCCGCAATTTATATTGTACATAGTGTATGTAGACTATTCAATTCATACCAAATTGGTAGCGATTGGGACGGAATTTTATTACAAGTGCTGGAATAATACCTTAACTATTGCTTGTGTACAGGGTACTCCACAATATAGTAGCAGTAAACTAATTTAATTGCTTGTCCACCTAGTGCGTGGGTGGAAAGTAATTGTTTTCTTAAGTAATGGGGAGAAAGTTTTCAACTAAAAAAACATGTACTGTACAAGGAAAAATTATACTGAATTATATAGAGTATTTCAGCAGCGTACGATACAAGTCTAGTTTTTTAAATAGTTCCTGTATATTATTACAGTTTTGAATTCCTCTCTTCAATAAATAACGTCTTATTTTTAAAAAAAGACTCCATTAATGTTACTTTATGGAAAATAAACAAAGACACAAGTTACTTTCAATAATTTACACCAAAATATTCTCATATTTTTGTAAAAATGACGCAAAAGTTAGGAATACCATAAATTATATGAAATCCAGTAGTCAAAATTCACAATGCCATTAATAACATCGAACATGATCATCGTTAGGCCAAACAAAAAAGTATCAAGTTAGATTAACATTCCAGTGGACAGATAGAAACAGATTGACAACAGATATTTTTTTTAAAAACGTATTTGAAAATTCAAAATTTAATCAACAATCAGAAAACATAGTACGTTTCTTCTCTCTGTTCCAAATTCCCTTCTATTCTTATTATGTATGCACGTTTTGTCCATTGTCTGCTTTTCTTTTTTATATGCCCCTTGTTTATCTTCTAATTTAGGTTCCATGTATTTCTTTATCGTATTCTCTATTATTCTAGTATATATTTAAAATAACACTGACGGCAAACATATGGCTCTGTAATATCACATACTCTAGTTCTCCCCCTTCTTTGTGTATTGGTATCATTAAGTTTCCTCCCAGTCTCTCAGTATGTTATTTGTGTCATGTTTTTCTTTCCTGTCCTGGGTATTTGATCATTTTTGTTTCTACATTATCCCCTCCAAATGCATTTCCAGTCCTGTCTTTATAATTGCGTTTTCTATCTCTTTTTGTTCCACTCTTTCTCTCAAACTGGGAACTATCTTCCGCGTACACCCCAGTGTAGTTTTTTCTGATTTAAATATAATTGCAATAAGATAAAAATATATACTTAGTTACTATTATAACTAATTCTCAAACCTTAGCGGACTTTTAAATATACAACACATTCTCCACTAAGATTTGGTTACTGTTGACCTTTTCGATTTATAGGTGACTGAAAGCTCTTGCGATTGACTGTAAAACATGTACGCTCAATGAGAGATCATTATTTATAGTTCGCGCATAGGAGAAAGGAACTGCTGTATACATATGCACTTAGAACTATGTTTGCTAATAATACGTGTTCGATTCTAGTCAAATTCCTTTCTACTTAATTAAACGAAGTCGATTTTTTTGGCAGGGAAAACTCGCCTAAAATTTAAATATCAGTAAAACGTTCCAAACGCAACTTTTCGAGTGCACACACCGGAAAATGCGTGGTACCTAAAAACTCTAGTAACACTTAACTAAGCATCATTTCGGTTCTAAAATAAACAGCATTAGTGCCGTTAGCGGACGAAATACTCCATAAACGAGGAAGCGATCGATTTTCTTCATTAAATAGACTCTTTACGACTCAAGCTGCTAAACAGTCAGTACACATTTCTATATGTAGTACATACATTCGTTTCTGTATCCATTGTGAGGAACTAACTCTAGGTCTAATTTCGCTAACATTAGCAAAGTGTACCAGCGTACTTACTGTTACTAATAGTCTCACAAATATCATCAATAGTTCAAATAAATTAAGTTCTTTCTATTATTTGCGCTAGGGTTAAGGGATGTAATGTTTCTACAATTGTTATAACATCCTGGGGTAATTGAATAATTACTAATCCAATGCAATAAGCACTAGATAAATAACCTAAATAGCATACAATGGTACAAATTGTTCAATTTGACGCAATTTTGCTCGATCGCCTCGCATAAGGCGTTAGAAAGATTCGGCGCCAATTTCTCTGAGTTTAGCCTCCTATCCTCTTCCTTAATTGAACTCCAGATTTGCCCTTCTAACCATTCCCATAAACGTTCTTAGTCAATAAAGCCGACAATGTTTCAATATGCCTAATTTGACGGATTATGCGCGCATGGCACGTTCGCTTCCAATCATTTTACTGTATAATAACAACTTGAAGCTGAGTCTGGCCAAAACATAATTATTAGTTTTCCTTCTAAATAAACTACTACCAATTCAAAACACTTAAACACAATGCAAGTTGCCAACTCTTTCATTCTACCGATTATTGCAATTAAAATATTATGTCCTTTGTACAACTTGAACACATTAATTACATTTGCAATCAGTTTATTACATCTATAGCCAATTGACAATGACATGAGACTTTGAGAAGTCATTTTTTCAGGAAAAAGCTGCAGCCTGAGTATTTAAGAAATAAATTTTGCATACATGAAATACTCTATTGGTCTTCCTCTTCTGCACCGCAGACTTTTTATATTACGTTACAGGAGGGTTACTAAATCATATTTTTAAGTTTTTATTTTGATATTTTCAAACCTATGCATTTTATATTTCTTACTACACACACATACGTATGTATGTTGGTTCTACATCATGAAGGTGGTAGTGTGATACAATTTTATGTACAAACCTTAAATAACATTAGCATGTTGGTGGAATTCAAAATTGTTTGTTTTACATGTGTAGGTCGCAGCACAACATTCCATTCTTGGATAATTGTTCCACTTAGCCATCTCCAATTCTTGGTAGCTAATTACGTTTGCGCAGTTGTAATCAAAACAATTTCCGATTTGGATTTTTTCTAGGAACCGTTTAATAGTCGACTCATTTGGTTCCTAGCAATTTTCAGTAATTAAATTTTGCCCACCAAAATGTATGCAGAAACTTATTATTGTGGAGCAATACAGCATTTCAAACATCTCGTCATGTCTACGGAGGGCAACTTGGTTTAAGATGCCTCATTTAAAAACAACAAATATGCATTTAAATAAAAATCCATATTTTTGTACTTAAATACGAAATACTTCTCCTCGCACTACTTACATACCTTAAAAAACAACTTTTTTAAACATAGGAAAGGCACTCTCTCCCTGCTGAAACGCAGATGAGGGTAAGTTGCCACCAACATTTCATAATAGTTATTACCTATCGCTTTCCATAACAGGACAAATTCCATCTTTACAATCTCCATGTATCCATTTCCTTACAGCTTTAGCACTACATCTAGTCACATATTGATCCTTTCTTGTCATAAATATATAATCTTCAAACGGAACAATAGAGATCGGTATCCGTTTCACTGCTTGCAGTATCATCAAGACCATGAAGGAATTCACTTTCACAACACCCTAAATGTGCATATTAGACGAACCTTTCCCTGTATATTTCTCTTTATAAATATTATTAAGAAAAAAACACCGCTATTTGCGTAATATGGTTCGATATAAGTATCAAGAACATGAACATAATATTCGTGGTTTCAACTTTTCTTGACGTCGCACATCTTGCCGGTCGCTATCGCTTGTTGAGCTACTAATTTGCTTCTGATTTCATGTGTGTAATAACCAAATCGTCTTGTGCTATATATCAGCGGAATGAGAAAAATTTTGTTTCCTATGATGTAACTTTTATCTTTATACTGTGCGATAATCGCGTGGTAAGTTGCCGTAAGAATCTTATATCTGCATTTATTGTTTTTTGCTCGCGCCAAGATTCTCTGCTTCTTGTCATGTTAAAACGTTAAATCTACATAGTTGTCCAACATAATTTGGGTTTACATAAATACATTTTGCCTGGGAACTATAAGTTGTTAAACTTCTAAACATTCCTTCCTCTTCCTGTTGTTTCTGCTGGTACGCCTCTCCACTGCCCTCGTACCCTTGTTTGTCATTCGTAGAGTCGTTGTGAAAGGCACTCAACGTCTTGTACAATATGTAAGCTTTGTTTTAACCATACATGTGTGAGCCTTACAGTCGCCGATTTAAGAACAATTGCCTCAAAAAGTGATACTGGTGCAGGGGGAGCTCGGCAGACGTAATCAGAGAATTGAAATCTATGATCACTGGTCTTATGAAAGAGATTGGACTTGAAACAGCGACTATTGTCGCATAGTACTGCGCAGGCAAGCATGTTTAATTGAGTAGCATGTTTATTGAGGAGCGACAGGCAAGAAAGTGCAATGTCATTGTATAGAATATGACCGAGTCTATGACCACAAAGGATCGAATTCAAGCTGAGATGCAACCTGTGTGTGAAATTCTTGAGCACCTCAGTCACGAAATAAATTTCGGGACAGAGGTGCTCAATCGATTAAATTGACTAAACGATCAAATAATTCGCATGTATTGGTACAGTATAGATACCTGCGAGCTCTAGTAAAAAAACAAATTAGAACCGCATATCAAGGTTATATTACGTCCGCGGAAACTTTAATCTCCGGTAACCCTCAAATGTTTTGGTCTTTTATACGCAGTAAGAGTGGAAGTTCCAGAATACCTGGTTCTATGTTTTTCAACAATGTTATTTACAACAATCCACAGGATATCGTTAACGGCTTGACAACTTATTTCAGTACTATATATACCAACAAAACTGACCATGCCGCATCTTTTAATGGGCATCACTCTTCTCATATTTGTATTTCTCAACTAATGGAAACAGAGACTGATGCAGCAATTAAGAAATTAAAGAACAAAATTCCGGACGGAATTCCGAGCTTTCTGGTTCGTGACTGTAGGGTATTACTAACTTCTCCGCTTACAATAATCTTCAACTTGGCACTTTCGACTGCTACATTTCCAGATCTATGGAAATGTACAAAAGTGTGTCCTATCCTAAAAAGTGGATATCCATATGATGTCCGCAACTATCGCCCTATATCCATCCTTAATAATTGTGCAAAAGCTTTCGAAGTTGCTCTCTACGCACGCGTGTATCCACTTATCAAGAATCATATATCTATAGACCAGTATGGTTTTCTGGAAAAACGATCAACCATCTCCAACTTAGCTATTTTCACCCAATATGTACATACATAGCAATCTTAACGCTTGGGGACAAGTGGCTGCCGTATATACAGACTTCTCCAAGGCTTTTGATCGTATAGACCACGCTCTACTTGTAGATAAATTAAAACTCTTTGGTTTCTGTAATTCATTAATAGCACTGTTTTCTTCGTATTTGGCCAGTCGCAGGCAGTACGTGAATTATAATGAGTTCAAATCTCATCTCTCTGAAGCCATATCAGGAGTGCCACAAGGCTCAAATTTTGGCACTTTGTTGTTCTTACTGTTCGTTAACGATCTTCTTGAGCAAATTGACTGCTATAAATGTGTATTTGCAGATGACCTCAAAATGTTTTCGTCAATAACTTCTAACATTGATTGTACATATTTGCAAAATCAGTTAAATAGAGTGGAAATGTCTTTCGGGTGATGTCGTGTAGTTAATATTTTACTTGACGTTTGACCATGTTGTCAGCTTCTTCAGAAGATTTCTAAAGACTGCTGTTGTCTTTTGCTCCTCGTTATATATCCTATTTCTGTTCCGCTTTGCTGATCCATAACCGTTCCGTTCCGCTGAATCGCGTCGTTCGTTGTATGACGACTCCGTAGTGCTAACTTCCACGTGTTGCTGATCTTGTATCCATCTTCGCGATTGAAGTTGTTGGTGTTCTTCATTATTTCTATGGATTCGCGTATTATCCTCGGGTAGTAATGGCTGGTCCTGGCTAATACCTTAACGTCACTGTAGCTTATGGGGTGGTCTCCTTGTTGGTGCAGGTGTTCTGCTACTGCAGATTTTTCAATATGCCTAAGGCGTGCGTCTCTCTCGTGCTTTTTCACTCTGCACTGAATACTCCGTCCTGTTTGACCGATGTAGCTTCTTTCCACATTGATATTTCAGTTCGTATATGCCTTTTGCTCGTAGTTTCGGTAACACGTCCTTGTTAGGAAGGAGTAGCTGGTCGATTTTCGTCATGTAAAGAAGTTCGATAAACTTAAACCCAAGAAGACCAATACACAACCAGAACTGGACACCTGTAAGACCATCATCAACCTGTCAACGTTGCAACTATCACAAGAACAAACAAGAGTACTAGCCAAAGGACTAAACTTTGCAGTCGCACCAACCAGAATACCTAAAGAAGAAATCATCTCGCAAGTGGAATGTGCTATCCGAAGACTACCAACCGAAGAAGCAGAAGAAATACGACATGCCGCATCCTCCAGAAAGCTAAACCACCAGCAAGGAATATCTCCAAGGAAGAAAATATAGCACTTGAGGATATACGCCGCAATGAGAACCTAATCGTCGTACGAGCTGATAAAGGCAACGCAACAGTAGTAATGGATCGCGCAGATTATAACATGAAGTCACAAATGCTGCTGGACCCGGATCACTACAAGAAACTAAACGGGGACCCAACCACGAAGGTAGAAAAACAAACCAGAGACGCTATTAAGGAATCATCAATCCCAAAGGAAGAACAAAGAAGGCTATTACCATCAGAAAGCTGACCACCAAGACTGTACGGACTACCAAAGATACACAAACCTGGCAACCCTCTCAGACCGATCGTCAGTACATGTGGCTCACCTACCTACGAATTAGCCAAATAAGTCACTCACACTGACACTCAACTATCAGTTAAATATGGTTGCCGACGGTTCATTAAAAATAATCTACAGTTGAATATTGCCAATATAGTGTTGTCACCTATGCAAGAAAGATGGATCTTATCCTTTTTGACTACTCTCTAGATGATGAATCATTGCTCGAAGTTCGACTGTTAAAGATTTGGGAATTTATTTTGACTGTGAGTTTCCATACATATGAACAACATTGTGTTTTCAGCAATGAAAGTGTTGGGCTTCGTAATCAGGAACTCTAGATTCTTCCAGAATACTACGATACAGCTGCTTTATGCAACATATGTCAGATCTAAGTTGGAATACGGGGCCCTAATATGGAATCCATTTTACTATTCCCATAAATTAGCAATTGAAAGAGTGCAGAGCAAAATATTTGAAATATATAAACTTTAAAGAGAAGGGAATCTACCCGTGGAGGGACTATGATTATCAGCTCTTATTGTCACAATTCAACATAGAATCGCTCGAAACTAGACGACTACACCAAATAATAAAGTTCCTCTACAACTTATTGACATATTGACAACATATTGACTCTCCCAAACTGTTTGGTCAATTATAATTTCTTGTTCCTCGTTCTACTATTAGGCAGAGCCTTACCTTTTATACACAATACGCACGTCTTAATTCATCTTTATATTCACCAATAATTTCTATGTCACGCACGTTTAATTTAATATCACCCTATTGCGATATCAATTTTACCTCACTTGATGAGATTCTTGCAATAGCTTCCGTATATCTGCCACAATAATTTACAAATATTATCTAGCACATTGTACTGCTCAGATTCTACTTTTTCTTGGCCACATTGTAATGCTTATTTACCGCGATTCTGTTTATATAGTTTATTGTTTACTCTTTAGTTACATACTGTACATTTTTTTTTATTATTATTTTGTCCTTTGTGTGAAGCAATCTGTTGGATAATAAAGGTTTATTATTATTATCTTTAAAGGAAGTTATATGCACAATGTAATTGAATCACTAACACTTCACCGATTTAAATGAGGCTTCGTGGGTTTATATACCAATTTTGTGTAAGAGTAGTAATTTTTTAAGTACCCATTCGCCAGTTTTCGGAGTATGGGATGCCCTTAACGCAATAGAATTACTGAACAGTGTAACAAGTCTAACTTACTGCTTCTCTAAAACCTTAAAGGAAACACTTAATATTAAATAATTTGTTGATGTCAAAGCAATTTTAACAGCTAATTTGTCACTTTTGGAGTTGTGTTTTGTTAAAAACGTTATACGCGTTTAGTAGTATTTTATATGCTTTTGTTACACTTTGGGGTGGTTTTTAATTTCAATTGATGTTAGTATTAGGCTAAAGGAATAGCATTAGCAACATATGTTGTAGCAATTTGATCTTTTTGGCTACCATTTAGTTTCGTGTTTCCGGTGTTCTTTTCGGTTAGGATATAGAGCAACTACTCACTCTTTTTTTATCTTATTCCTTCTATATATGATGGCCAGAAGGTTAAAAACTATATAAATGTTGAATGTAAAAGTCTTGTTTAAATAAAAAATAATGTAACATTATAATGAGAATGAGATGAAACTAATAACAATGATGGCTGTGTATTAACTTTTCAGTGTTGCTCGCAAATAATTGTTTAGGAGAGTATAACTTTAAACATTGTGTAGTTTTTAAATTTTTATATTGCATGTCTTTTTCTCATAACCACTAACGGAAACGTGTCATCTGTTTAATGTATGTACTTCCTCGAAGTTAATTAAAATAAATGGTCGGATATTCTTGCAACTAACTGTACATTAACCTCATGCAATAATACATATATCAGTCGCTTAGATATCCGCACATGTATTTTATAAGCGGCAGTGATTGTCGTTCTAATCTAGAATGGGAAACGTTCGTGCTTTTGACATCCCGAAACATTCTGATGTAGAGCAACTGGTTTTGATGTATGTGAGTATGTATGCGTCTTTGTCTTTACGACAAAGTACGAATCAAAGACGAACGGGTTATGGAGAAATAATTGAATACGCAGAAGCTTATTTACGTATAGGCTGGGTTTCTTGTTCTTTGTTGTTAAATATTTTTAGCTGTCTGATGTAATTTAATATAACGGAATGTCACGTACAGCTTGACAACAGCTGCTCTACGTCAACCTAATGCTAAAACTGCATAAACTTATGAAAGGAGGAAAGACTTAATAAATTACAATTGACGTTTCTTTTGTTGAGGCACATAAAGCGTAAACCGGGAAGTAGAGAAAGTGGCGTTTGAGATTGACAGTAAATGAAACGATAAGGAAAATGAACGACATTGAAATACAGTAGTTAGGTACATACATGCCATTACTATCAGGCAATCATTACTATGTATATTCGATGTACAATTATTTCCATTTGTTGCTACAATGCTAATAACGTACTAATACGAAGCCATAATAAATAAGCTTAACCAGAAAGGCAAAATATAATGCTGTAAGGGGAGGTAGCTAATTCGTAGGCTTCATAAAACCAAAGCGCATTTACTTGACATCTCAACCAGCTACACATTTATCGACTTGGTGCTAAGTACTAAGTCATAATTTATAAGAAAACTGCAGGCACTGCTCATTTTTAAGATGTATTATTTTTAACCAATAGTGTTAAATATAATCAACATAATAAAAATAGAAAGAACACTGTTAAATGTAATGCATATTGTATTTTAAATAGCACGCGCGACACGAATCATATATTTGGAAAGTAGTAAAAAGAATACAACAAAAGGTTATACATACCAGGTGTACCAGAAAAAAAACGATTACTTTTTTGCAATGATTTTATTTTATTTTAATACACCAATATTACCCCCTTCCAAGTAGCTCTCTTGAACAGCTATACGTTTGCGTTTCCATTCTTCGTAAAAACGCTGGAAGGCTGAAATCCCCTACAATTCCTTCGTTACGCTCCTTTGGATGCTATCGATAGTACTAAGATGGTGTCCTTTCAAGTAGTTTTTGATCTTGGGAAACAAAACATCAGTTTTCGATGCTGCAGGCTTGCCTAAGCGGGGTTCATCCTTCAGTGGTTCTCGATTTTTCAAATATGGTTTACGCGACCGTAAAGTTGAGCTCCTTGTAACTTTTCACTAGTCAATCTCGCGGCTTCGCCAAGCTTACATATTTGATAGCACAATATTACTCCAAATTTCACTGTTTTATATTATTTGTCGTAACGCTCTACAAAATCACAACTCTACTTAGCACGCTCTGTAGCGTCACGTAATTACTGACCGATATTGCAACTTGTACTGTTGGTGATGCAGTAATGAAGCTGCTTTATACAAAAATCAAAATGGATTTTAAGATCAAAGGCGTGTGTTTTATGACATTTTGCCGAGTATTCGTTTTTGTTTAATATTGATTCTGTCGAAAAATAAGCTGAGGCGTCATTTAACCAAGATTGAAGTAACTCAACAAGTAAGATTACTCGAAGATGGAAAAACTCAGCGTCACGTTACTGAACGCCCTAGTGTCATAAGAGGTGTAATTTGTTGTTAATTATTTCGAGTAATTTACATCATTTCAATAACATTCTAATAGAGATTCTCGGTTTATCGGAAATTACTTCCCTAAACAAACTGGTCTTTCAAACCAAATGAAGTAACCAGTTTAGTAAATTAAATAACAAGCTATCCAGATAAGTTTTTTGCTAAAATGCGACGAAATACTTCAAATTTTGATTTTTCTAAAGAGATTAATTAAAAGTAATCTGTAAAATTTAATTTATGCATACAACTTTAATATATATTACAAATGAACAACTTTTTCAATCATGTGAACCGTAAAGTGATTCCTTTTCCTTTTTTTTTGAAAATTTAATAACATTTTGGAAGCAATATTTTATGTAATGTTTGCGTTACGCATTGCCTTAAAAAGTCATGGAATAAATTATTTTATGTTGAACTCTATTCAACACTTGTCTTCCTATTTTCAGTATTCATTATTTACACATATATCCTTATTCATTTTTTTATGAAATTTCTTTTATTGAATAATAGCAACAGCATACTATTATATATTGAATTATATCCAATCCTACCCCCTGGGGTTATTAGGTAAAGTTAAAGAAACAAATGAATACTGCTTTGTTTTGGTACAAGATCAAATAAATAAAACTCCTTCCTTCTACTTCAAAAGAAATCGTACAATATTTAGGCAATCTTTCACATGAACAGGTGCACACGTACGGTACAAAACATGTCCACAAAGAATCATAAATTTTTGAAATTGACAATATCCCTTATTTCCGCCCTATATATATCTGGGGAAAAACTTACAAAGCAGAAGGTCGCGTTGTAAGATATGCAAGTTTATAACCTTAAACTTCACACAGACACTTTCCTGTGTGAAGTGAATATAAATCAAGGCAATATTTTTCCAGTCAATTCGTCGGCAAATAAATAAAAACTATAAAAGATTTATAATCGAGAAAATTCGATTCCGACCCCCCCTATAAACGAGGACGCTAGATAGATAAAAGTTTCAGGTCTTCGTAACGACGAAATAAAAAGCTAAGAAAAATGAAGCGACGTAAGGCAGAATGTGAAAACGAAAAACTGTGTCGCCGAGCGCTACGACGACGTAGAAGGCTGTGAAAAGTAAATGTCGTTGCGCCCAGCAAAATATGATATGCGTAACTACGTTTTTCTGGCTCTATACGATGTCGAGACATGTCTGGCACCGGAATCATAAATCTCCCAATGCACGGAACGTACCCTTAAAAATGTACGGTAAGGATGCAAGTTTGTTATGTCTTTTGTTAAAATTCATATGTTTCAGTACGAAGTTGTATGCGACGAGATTACGTAAATATGTTTACATACACTTGGTTTTCTTGATATCTCAGAGACAAAATAAGAAATCTGAAAGTAGCGGATTTTCACATTTGAAGAGACGTACGTAATAGAATTCGCTTTGATGACGCATAACATATTCTTTCCTTGTACTTATTGGAAAAGCTTGATATGCACTCGGGAGTCTATTGGATTTAGTTCTGGGCACGACAATATTTCATTCTTATCCGTGAAGCATCTTACAGAATGTACGCATTTAGTAACTGTACAGATTTCATCGTCGCTTAAGCGTTGAAGTAAGTAAAGCAAATTGCTTTTGCGAAATTGACGACATAAAAATTTAAAGCACATACCTATGTATGTGTGAAAAGTCCGTTTTATTCACTTCTTATTGCACCTACTTTTTCTACTCAATTTTGCTACATACGTTTATACACATAATAGATAATATCATCTTCATTAGTGTAATGGCAGCGAAGGAAAATTACAGAAAGAATTTCTACAAGCTACTTTCTGATCTGATATAACCGCTAAACTAACCGGTTTATATTTAACGATCCAGAAAAGATCAATATGTTAATTGTAATATTAAAATTGCCAAATTACGCATTTCTATTGAATTCGGTGGATTTGCCTGAAAACTCCCACAACTATAAACGTTCAACATTCGTCCGAACTGTAAAGATGATGTAGCGAATATTATGGCCTCATTTCAGAACAAATTAGATGGTGATCTTATGACAAGTTTTAGAGATTCTGGTTTTGCATTAAACAAGCCTATTGACGAAATTATTAATTTAGCAATTCGTACATTACTTAGTATGTTAGTGAAATATTGGACAAACAAGGACTGGTAAATACCGTGTACATTGACTTCTCTCACGCGTTTGATTACAGACATCATTTGTATAAACTAGAATCTTTTGGTTTCTCCCCCGCCTATTAATAGGACCATATTTAACACGCAAATCAAACTATGTTTAACATAACGATTCTGAGTCATTTAATTTTGTATCCGCAGGTAGTGTTCTGAGAGGATCAAGTCTTGGTCCTCTCCTTTTTAATTTATTTATTAATGTCATCCAATCACTTATTTGTTCTGTTTTGGCGTATGAGGATGATATTAAACTGTTTTGTGCTGAGTCTGGTTGTAACGAAGCTCTTTAATTGCAGAGTAATATTAATCTCCTGGTTAGTTGGTCACTGAGTAATAACTTATTGCTCATTACCGCCAAATGCCATTACATGTCCTTTACAACCTAAAACCAAGTAATATCAATACAATTTCTCAATTGAAAACCAAACATAACTTTTGATCCATCTTTATCCTTCTCTAACCATATAGAAACTATTTATTTATCCACTTCAAAAATGGGATCTCTCATAGGAACTTCACGACACTAATGATATCCTACTACAAAAAACCACATGGTAATTTTATATTGTATTCCTATTGGACAAATGTATTATTATTATTACATTTATAAGCCATAGCTTCGTTCTTTATCACCCGAATATAAGAAACTAAAAAACACATTGCTTAACTGACCATAAGATCGTCGGAAAAAACATCAACCTATCTACCAACACTAAACAAGTAGTGTCATATCATTGAGTCGACCAATAATGTCCAATCTTTTAGCAAACTGCTCCAGATCGCTTGTCTTTACGTCAAACAGTATCAACGTGATATGGCTAAAGGACCACAATGGAAAACCTGAAGATGAAGCGTAGGAGGAGCTCAGGCGTGGCAATATACGACATGGAGTTCTTCATTCTGCAGTCCAATGTTGGCATGCGTTTCTTTAGCACTACAGGGCGCCAAGAAATGTCGAGTTTGTCGATTTGAAAGTTGTGGGATTAACTGTGCGGCAACAGCGATAGAAGGTAGAGATAAAAAATACTCTCGAAACCACGCTGATGACGCCGGGTAGGTAGAAACATGTCCGTAGATAGTGTGTTTTTTTCTCTGTTTTTGTTGCGTTTGCACTAAATTAATCCATCAATACCATGACGAAGCTATCTTAGCGTTATATTTTTTGGTTGTAGTACAAAAATGCCCAAAAATGAACATTACGTGAAGTTGTAATTTTCAATTTATTAAAATAGGATAATAACGCCATTTGTGTAACGTACGGACATTAAATAAAAGTAGCTGTTACAAAAAAAAACTGCAATAACCTTTAATTTAAAATGTGAAGTACATATTTTCCTCGCTTAAATCGTGCAGTCTCTACCAACTTATATACATCTCTATCAAAAAGCCATCAAACGCAGAAGCGAAAAAGTCTATTTAGGAAATTTTAAGTTTGTAGTAGTTCTGAATACGTACTAAATGTATTTTGCAAAATATACATGTAAGGATTTCAATGGAATTATACAATTACTATGAACAGGAAAAATGTAATTTGGGTTTCGATTCTGTTCGAATGATTCGCTTTTGTCAACAAAAACCCTACCAATGTTCGTACTATGTCCCCATAGTACATTGCCACAACTGCCGAATCTTACAACTAAGAGTAAAGGTTTCAACAGTGTATTTTAATTTACGAATACCGTAGCGGATTGAATTTAGTTTACAACACAGGTTATCGATGTGCTTATTCCATCTTAGATGCTCATCAAATGAACTCCCAGAAATTTAACAGAACTTTTCAACACTACTAATTCTAATAAAACAATTTAGAATTAGTAGTGTTGAATATTAGATATGCAGATTTGTCAACAATTAGTGTTAATTATTTATTTCAAACCATTGTGTTATGCCATCAAAAGGCCTATTACATTCAGAAACTGAATGTGAAGAATTTTAGCCACGCATGAGAAGATTTGTGTCGTCTGGATAGTTGACTAGCGTATGACCAGTATAACTAGATGTTGTGTGATGTAAATCATTGCCATGTACAATACAGACTGTTTCTTATTTGTAAGGTAAGTCGCTAATAATAATCTATCCGCAATACCTCTGATACCGTAATAATCAAGTTTAGATAATATGTCATGATCTACGCATTGCTTTGTGAACTCAAACAGTGTAGTGCTCGTAAACTTCGGTCTCGTGAATCCATGTCGAAACGGATGATAAATGCGATATTGGGATTAAACCTTCTTATTAAATACTTAACCTAAAATGGCACATACTGTCAATGACATTTCGCTTACAATTAGTCATTCGTATTTGAACTTTTAGAGGTAAAATCAAGACATTTAAGGCAAGGATTTTAGAATTATTTAACTCAAGCTTGGAAAAGTGCTCCTTATAGAGGCCCTAACATTTTTTTATACGTTAGTTTAGGAAATTAAAAGGTATTCCTTGAAAATTTGTTTTTCTTAGATCTTGACAAATTCATGGTCGAAACTAACTACTTCTGCTTTCAATAGAAGTAATCCTATTAAATATTACACAATTGTAATGCAAGTAAAATAGTGCAAATATTTTCCTAACACTATTAAAACACAGCGATGTTCCAAAAATATATATATTCCGCTTTTTGCCAAGTAAACATTTTACCTTACATGACAGAAAAGAAGAAAACGCATCTCTACATCACAAAATTAACGTCAGTAAACCGTCGTCGGTCCACAGTCTCTCGCATGTCAACTATAATATTTACTTGACGTCTGGAACTGATTACATCGAGCCTCATAAGCTTCTGTCCTCGAAATGACTTTATAAGCTTCTTTTAGTTTTCCACTCATCAGCTTAATTCAGGATATTAAACCTTATCATTTAATGAGCAATTTGATTAGTCTATCCTTCTTTCTCCCTCTCATAGACGAAAGGAAGTAATTTCGAACTTAAAAACTGGTATGATTAAAGAGAAATATCGGGGTACTATCCGGTGTGCCCCCTCTCCCTCCGCTTCAACCGGATTCGTCTACACCAATCAATTCAGCGCATCGTCTCCTCATCGCGTTCACGATCTTACTTTTATTTCAAGCTATCGTTCATTCGTGTTTTAAATTCTAATCGAAAAAAAAAGATGTGCTGGTTTTCATTCGAGACCAATTTTCATCCGGCCAAGATAACTTTGCATTAACAATATTGCTGCGATTAAAAGTGCCGTTAGGATATCCGTTTCCTCATTAATGATAAAACGAGATTAGCCAGCCTATATTGCCTTTAGAAAATTAACGATTTTTGTCAGCGACCACCTTGAATTAAAGTAATTGAGTAGAGAACAAAAACGAACATGGCGTGCAAGTAATTAAGTATTAACGTTTAGCAGAGCCAATTAACAAACGTTAATTAAACCCGAAAGTGAGGTATTGGAATGAAGTTTGAATTAACTTGTATAATTTCTCTTACGTGCTGTAAGAGCTAATAAGTATAAGGATATTTCCTTGCTAAATACTTCATGCGTAACATGGAAGATTTATAGTGCTTCAATAGGAGTAAATGTTTCTTTAAACGGCAGAAAATAAGCTTTCGCTTAAGGAAATTATCAGGTTTGTTTCAAACCTGTAGGTTTTTTGAATTAATTATATATTCTTTCAAAAAAAGCAATTGTACTTTAAATTAAACGAATAATCCAAAAGAAAAATGTCTTTCATTGTTATATTACATAATATATAACATTGCCTTAACCCTTTCGAGCCGGATTTTTTATTATTAAATCCTGATTAGATGGTAATTTTTTTAAACAACAACAAGATGAAGGTAAGTGAAATAAACACCTTAAAATGTTATTCGAAAAAAAAGTCCGCCATTTTGTATGGGACATATATATCCCAGTCAGACTTTTTTAGTGGGAAAAATATAACCCATTAGTCGTCGAAATGCAACTTTATTGAAAAAAAAATCAAATGTAGTATATCATTTTAAATGGAAAGGAGTGAAACATGTTTTGCATAGAGGTATGTTTGTTGGGTTACATATGACCCAATAGGCTCGAAAGGGTTAAGCAAAGGAATATGCTTAGAAAATTAATTTCTTTGATTTAAAAATCCTTTGTATCAGCGTAACTTTTTGATATCTCACTGCTTCTTTGTTATTGTTGGCGTTTCTTCATCTTTATGCATCTCATGCACGACTCTCTTAATGAGTGGGTTAGCGTACCCACTCATTAAAAGAACAGAATATATGCTTCGTCACCTGCATATTTCAGAGAAAATTGGTGAGCGCCATCCTTGAAGACATTCATGGCAAATTCTCTTACGCTTTGCTTTTTGAAAGTCAGAAGACTGAAGTGGCATAAAACGTCTGACAACTTTTTTTGAATGTTTTTCTTAACTGCTGAAGGTTCAATCTTGAACTCTATTACAAACATACGTAGCTCTATTGTCCTCTTCAATTATGTTCTTAGCAGTAGCAAAAAATAGAGCTTCTTTCTCGCTACAGGATCTTTACACCATCTATAAGTTGTAGCCACAGAAGTTACTTTTTCATTGAAGTTTGTATCTAAACTCTCTTTGCACTCTTGAACGCGTATTTTTTCTTTTTTTTGAAATCGCAATAAATTATGTTTCGAAAATGTTGTCTAGTTAATTCCATTTTTTCACTTACTTTAACATAAAATAATTAAAAACTTCTAACTAATCCAAATACAGCAACTAAACTTCAACTGACAGGGAACTGCCCCAAGCAACAATTTGTTTGGCTTTTCACGGCCTACTGGATATTCTTATTCTCAATATTCGGTTTGGCGCTCATATTATTTCCGGCTAAAAAATTACATTTCTAACATGGTTCAAGAGCAGGAATACTTTCAATGCATTAAGAGGCGACAACATCCAACATCTAAAAAGCTGGTAACGACAAGTTCGTAGAAAAAGCGGTTATACAAAGCTATGTATTATTAAAATTAAATAGGCCCGTCTTTAGAGTCAATGCAAATGAAAAGTTGCACTAATTAAATAGTCCTCCACTTACTTTTTTTCAATATCGATTGGAGTTGCTGATTTTTACAGAGCATAGTCTAAGCCACGGTGTTCGTACTTATTGGTGACATAGTTTAATAAATTCGTAGAAACCTAGAAAGGCTTTTACAGCACTATCGCTTCTATAAATACTGTAAGATCTCTAGAATTGAATCTAAACCAAAAGCGCTCCCTCTTTAGCTTATAGAATGCCTATTCTCGTTCAATATGTTGCAATTAATTTCATGCAATGATAGTTGCCCTACATAACTACCTAACGCACAAAAATATACAATATACCCGTGCTTCGTGCTTTAATGTATTTTATTGCTTTGTATTGTATTAACTCTTCATACTGAATATTGTTTTTAAATCATGTAATCTGTGTGTGGAATTGTGAGTGGGAAAAGAAGTAACAAGTTGGGATGCAATCTACGTGCATTGCTGTCAACGCCTTGATTTGAAATTAAAAGAATTTTTTTGAAGTTGATGTACTTTCCATATAGTATAATTGGAATTTTCCACCTTGAAAATAATTTCCATGGTATTCGCATATGATTTTAACATCGAAATTCCACCGTATCTCCGAAGTAATGACATCGGTCAGCCTAGGTTTAGGTACTGCTATCCACTCACGGAATTCCGTCGTCGTTCCAATATAGTTTTACGTTATATATTGTGACAGCCACCTCTAGTGTTTGACTTTCAACCCTTTTTTGGGCCGCTTCAATTCAGCCGGATATAGATGAACGTGAATATACATACAATAAGAGTCAATCGAAATGACCGATAAAGTTACAATCTAATCACAATACAGGATTTAAGGTACCCTTATGTATTAGACAGTACATGTTTTCTTCGTCTCTCTGTACGTTGGAAAAATAAATTCATATATTTTTTAATGTGTTACATTCCATGTTTGCTCTTCAAGGTTTCCTAAAAAACAACTTCAACATACATGCAAATATAATCAATAAATCCACCAATAAGGAAGTACCTTAATTTGCGTATACATTTACTGCATACAGACAATTAATAGACAAGAAACTTAATAATAATATGAATCTGAAAATTGAATTATATAGAAATTTTAAGGATACGTTTTTTTTTTAATAAATTTTTAATATTGATTTTATACTTAAGTTGGAGGCCAAACGAATACTACATTAGCTCACATAGCTAGTAGGTTTTCTATACACCTTAAATGTGTTACTAGTGTTACAGCCCCTAGAAACTTTCGCATGGCTTACGCTTAGTTGCGAACCGTATTTTGGAATGATTTCTATTCAATACATTTGAAGTATGAACTCACGAATTATGTGTTCCATTAATAAGAAGGGAGTAAATAAAATCGTCAACGAAATTAAGCTTAAATATATAGGCTTTCATGAAATGATTCATGACTGTCGCAATAATGATTACCAGCCACTGAAGTACCAATACATTAGGTATAAGAATATGATTTGTTTGGTTGGAGCATATATTACAATTGTACACATAAAATAATCTTTACACTATCTCTTTAATAGATGCATTTGAGGTAACAAAAGTTTATAGTATTTCTGCGCAATGTAGTTTAATATCCAATTCTTTCTTTCCCACTCAATAATGCGACTCAAGCTAGCGATTTTGAATGCTGGTGGAAACTGTTAGAAATAACCAATTCTAGCATCTGTAGCGTTTAAGATATCGGGTGTTAAAGGGAAACTATAAGCGTAGTAATATACAAAGAATTATATTTCGTCCTAGGTCTATCTCTTTTCTACTTTCCTTTTATTCCTTCCACCAGAATCTGTCTGGCCACCCTCATGATAATTTATCTAGGTGGCTCGATCACCTAATTCTTTGAGCCCTGATTGTGTTTCCTTGATTGCTTATACAACTCTCTCAAATTTGTATTAGTTCTTCTATCCGAAAACTTTCTCAGCTTTCGTCTTGCATATATTTTTCCCGGGACTTTTTTCTTTCAGACCTCTACGCCTTCCTTTCTTTCCTTTTTAGCTTAGTTTCCGCAACTCATAACCCTATGTTGCCATGGATCCAATAATATTTTGCTATATTATATATATGCAACTTCATTCACTATTCCGTCATCCATACACTATGTTAAAGTCTGCACAACCATTAATTGTAAGTTGCAAGTTACATGATAAACCTGGCTTCAAGCGCGACTGTATTCACCACCAGCGGTTTTGCCCTAAATGATCATGTTGATTATCATATAAGGCGAAAAGAGAAACAAGCAACAATAATTTATACAATGAGTCGTCACTTCCTAATTGCATAAATTATTTGCGTGACTCTTTTTTCGCTTTTTGCCATTCTGGCTTGCATTTCATTCGCTTCCTTTATTTGTTAATTTCCCCGTACGTTATTATTTCCTCGCTTCCAGAACAACTACGTCGTTAGCATATACCGTGCTAGCGACTAGTATCTATGCTTATTATATCATTTCTTCTCATTGTTAGTCCACTTTCGTTAATAGCTTTACTATATCATGCCGTCAACAATGTCGCATTGGCTTAATCACTTGTCGATATCAATGTCTTCGAAACAACGATTTTTTGATATTTTGCACCATGGTTATATTAACGCCATCTTAATCCCATCTAATTAAATTTGCTTTCTCGAGAGGGTTATCATCTAGAATCTAGAATTGTAGCTTATCTCAGATAAAAAAGATGCATCGCATTTTAATTTGACGTTGGCAATTTTAGAAATGGTTAATTTCAATAACTTGCTTAGACTGTGACTTGGTTCTGACATTTCGACTGTCCTGCATAGCACATGTATACATGGACCACACAGACTCCTCATGTCTCTGTTAGTTCTTTTTATCCATCGGTCTGGCGGTTACATTACTATATTGGACAAATCGCGTACTGTCAAGGACCCTTCACAATATGACTCGTGAGCTTCGAACAAACGAACGAACTTGTCGGCCGACGTTTGGTAAATTGGCATCTTCAATGACGATGCGACAGTGAACGCGAATTGTCATTCTTAGCGCGCAAAAAAAGAAGTCTTCCGACCCGTCTGCGATCGTCGCTGAAGGAGGGGGTCTTTAATTGAAAAAATATAACCAGAAATTGTAAAAATTACATGTTAATTCGATGAACTCGCAAGAGCTCTTCAGTTTGATTTAACATGAAACGTTTCATAAAATTTCACTCGACAAAATAACAAGAAAGGATCGTCTGGATAAACTTTGAAGTAGGGATTATACGTAATAATACAATGAAAATATATCCTTGAGGTCTATTTTCTAACTGATGTACTTATACTAATATGTACATATTTTGCTTAAATTCTTGTTTCACTAATTGTCTTAATTCATTATTATAAAAGCGGAAAAAACCTTTAAATACATATATATATATATAGTCAGGCATATCGCCTATAATGACTTTTGCACGACTGACTCTAGCGTTTCTAGAAAAAGTATATCGACTTCTGTTTTTCATATATGCATTAACACGAGTTGAATTATATTTCCAGTGTCGCCAGAAGCGATTTCAACTCACTTATTTTAAACAGAACATCTTGTATATTCTTACGCCTCCGCATTGACAATCGGAAGATGAATCAAGCGATACCAGATACCTCACAGATTAACTTAAGAAATATTACGATATGCAAGCGTTATGACAATTTACTTTTATGGCCTAAGAGAAGAGTGTCAAATTGTTTTCTTTGACGTCAGTCTGATACAATTAGCTCGTTGCTGGCAGCATAATCTTGACAATAGCTGAACTGCCCATCTCAATTCTAAAATCATAAAATTATTATTGTTATTATACTTTGTCATATTTTCGTTCCTTTCGGATTTCCTTTTACAACTTTTATTAGTAATTATTATTATAATTAGGTATAACAGATTCTTTTAAATTTAAAAAAAAAAAATTTAAATTTATCAGTTTTTAGTTACAATATGTCTGCTTTTCATTGTTTCTTTTGCAAAAATTCTAAACCTGTGTAAAGCCAAAACTATTCGACACAGGTTATACCATATGCCACACACAAATTGTTTAGAATTTCACATTAAACTCGAAAATGTAATAACATACAGAGCACTTCATTAAAAAAAAATTAAGTTGACTTGTGCCTTCCTTTTTTGGGCCAGCCTGTACAATGAAATATTTTAAAATATCTGGAAAATAAAAATAAGATTGACTTCCCCAGTGATTTTTCGTAAAGTGAATCTATTTTTTGTAATGAATTTATTCAATTTTTTATGTCCTCACGATATATATCCTGTATACAAGTGTGTATGGCGTGCCAAAAAAATACAAGCAATGACGCTTCAAAACCAATGAGTGTGGTTTTACCATATGCCGATGAAGGAAACCCAGTTGAAAGATTTTGGTATTTTATTAATCCTCAAGCACATAACACAAGTACTCTAGCTACTGCCATAGGTTTCACTGAAAAAAATCTGGAGAAATAGACGCATAGATCTAATTAAAAAAAAGTGAATGTTTAAATTTTAATGTTGTATAATTTGAGTTCTTTTACAATTGCTAGTCACAGAACACACATTTATCAAACTCACGGGCGCAATTATACAATTCCAGAAGGTTGGGACACCTGTACGTCATCTTACCGACTTGTGTTACACTTACTGTAACATAATAGGACAAATTGATTTCATCATGGCGACATTGCATTAAAGCAAGTTTATTCAGTGTTAATTCCCAGCGTAATCGTCAACATAATGTTATAATTTTCGAGACACTAGAGAGAATATTTGTTTTCCTTTAAATATAGATTTCACATGTCTGACAATGCCTGCGTATGCTATTATTCGGAGATACAAGTAGCTGCAAAATTTTAGAGATTATATTGAAAACAAGGTTTTATCAGAGTTGTGGTCAAATCTTAAGAAATAGCGGTGTATTGTAAATTGTTTATAAAGATTTTCTTTTCACACCGTATCCTGTGGGGAAGAAAGAGACACAAATATTTGTAACCTTAAAACTTTGCATCTTTATAATTGAACTCTTCTCTATAGTTGTCTGAAACATAGTTACACTTCGATAGCGCTAGCAAAGTTTTAATTCTAATCTAATTCAGCAGTTGGATATATAGTGTTTGTCCAAACTTTGTCAATGCGAGCTATAAGTACCTAAGTAATACCAAAGAACATTAATCCGATCGAACGCATAAATTTAAGTGTGATTTATAACAACAAAACAGGCCTTGTCCGGGCTTCCTGCTATAATAAACATCCGCCATTGGAGGATTTATAGTTGAACTATGTGCCATTCCTTTTTTTGAACCGAAATAATTCTAAACTAGCACAAAAAAAAACACGCGCCGTCGCTACGCTTTTATAACGTTCGTGTTTGGAATCCGTTGCAGTAAATTAAAAGGAAAATATTGATTAGAGCTAGTGATTTATAGTGCCAAACCAATCGAGTCCAGCATAGTTTCAATCAACGAAGAATTATATTTGTGTACATGAGGATACGGAAATTGCATGACCATGACGTATTTGGAACTGAGATCAATCGACTTAATTCCAGCAAATAAAATATGATTAGTGCAAATACCAAACAAGAAGTAGAATGAAGCAATAAATTTCTCGAGGCTAATCCGTTTCATTCTCTTTTCATGTAAGGGTGCTAAATTTAACTACTGCAAAGCAGTTATAGACAGATATCTGTAACAAGTAATTACAGTCGAACATTCCTAAGTCAAGTAGGCCGATAAGAAAGAATGCAAAAGATTTCGACTACTTAATTTATAGGATGAAAAAAATGCGCAATTACAGTTTACTACTCAATACATTAGTTGAATAATCACTACAGTAAGACAACCTAACAAATAGTAGCCCGTATCTTAAGAGAATTCACAAATCAAATTAAAAATTTTAATGACTCTTCAGTGTTCTGCGCCACGAACATTTGTTCTGCATCACGAGTATTCGAAGGTAGGATACAAATATATACGTACGTAAGCTTTTACGTGACATTCTGATACGAATGGAAAAGAAAATAGGGTAAAGAATTGTTGCTATTTTATCAAAATTAATCTTATATTTTACTATTTTCAAAACAAATCGTTTGCATTGTTTAACTAGGAGCAAATATGAGTGATCTAGGAAAATATCTTGCATAACGCCAAAAGAAATCTAAAGAACCTTAATTATTACACTCATGTGTAATTGTTGTACTTGGTACTAAAATTTAATCATTCTGTAAATTCAACATATAGAATATTCCTTGCTTTGGTAAGACTGATGAATAATTTAATATAAATTAATTCGATAGATTCGAATAGACAATGCAAATGCCATGTAAGAATATAGTTATAACATCAATGAGTTTACCAAATATAAAGAATAAACATTCATTTATGTAGCTACTTCGAAACTGTGCTAAAATTAATCAAAATCAAACACTAGTTCAACATTATCCTTTATTACTAAGCCTTGAATTAGGGTAGTATAAACAATTAAAAGTATTAATTGTAAAAAGTATTAATTAAAAACATCGCATTGTAGGGCAGCAGTTTGGTAATAAGTACAATGCAAGTGTCCTTTCTGTAGTTCCTTTTTCTATACAGTATGCGCAAATTTTTTGGTAAACCAATTGTCACTTTGTTACCGTATTGAACTATTTGAATTCTCTTGCGAATTCTGCTTTTTCTATTCGTTTGTGACCTCATCGATCACATGGCATTCTCATCTAACTTGCCAAAACCTTCATACATTTAGCTTGATGAAAGGACTAATTATGTTTTCTATAACGAAATGAATTTTAATCCACGACTATTGTGTAAGCACAGAACAGAATTATGCTGCCACACTCTTTCAAGAGAATCTGGTCCTGATGATGAGTGCGAAGCAATTAATTTAGTCCTGAATTTGAACAAGTGTTACAATGTATCATATTCGAGGAGTTATTGGCCTATTATTACTACTCAACTAAAAGTTTGAGAGATGATCAGTATAACGTTATAGGTAGAACCGGTTAAAGCTAGAATTGTATGTTCCATTTACAGGGGACTGTTATCAGTAGCCAGTTTGAAAAGTACATGAAATATACACCTTAGTAGAAAAGCATTACTTCTATTTTTGTTTGTATTCTCTAGTGGAGTGCTCTTCAGCCAGTGAGAACATTTTGGTGATCCGTAGGAACGTTCTTCTAATTTAATATTTAAACGAAAAGTGAACAAGAAAATTTAATCAAGTTACGACCTTCTTGTTCTCACATTTGATAACTGTGTAAACTATGTAATTCTTCAAATTCCTCCAAAACACAATATTTTTTATTTGTAATTCCGATCTAATTAATTTTAACTTGCATTTACATGCTGATTGAAAATATCAATAAGATATTGCAATAACGACATTGGTAGATGCTTGTTAGTCAAAAGCTTCTTCAAAATCATCTCGTTTATTTCTTATTTGATAAGGAAAGCTTGCCCTTTTTAACTTAGATAGAGTAACTATCAAAATACGCGCATTACTTGTTTGAATATGTTTACCTATCTACGGAGACACAAGACAAAAAATTTGAGAATATTCCATGATTTTTAAATAGATTGTTTCAAGAAGAGCTTTTGTAATTCAGTATTTCACTTATATTCACAGCATCACAAGCTCTATGCGAATGGAGACATCTCAAAAAATGTTGATGTCATGTGCAACAAATTGGAAAATAACACTGAAAACCATTTTATATTGTTTACATTTACATGAAGTAAACCTAATAAAAGAGTAGAACAGGAGACGCTATTGGTTGTAGCAAATCTACCTAAGTTGGCTGTGTTTATCAAAAGAAACCTATTCAATCATTTCTCTCCTCAATCAGAGCTCAGAAATTATTCAAAATAATCACGTTTAAAAGGTTTAGATTGGATACAAAAAAGGAAGCATATACCCGTTCTAATATAATTACTATATCGATGGAGCGAACAGCGCACTTCGTTTTCCGCTCCAGTCGGGACTTTTACCTAGTCGGGGACGGATTTGAGGAAAATAGATTTTCCTTTTATACATTCTAATATAAATGGTACATTCGGAGTTCGTGTGTATTCCGTTGGGATCGGGACGACAGGGGATCTCCTGGAAACAAATAGATTGAATGCAATTTCGTGTTTTCGTCCCGATTCTGACTGATGCCCGCACGATGGATCCATTATCTCCACCCAGGCTTACCCTCTATCCACCTTGACGTAATCACATGTCAATCAGTCCGTTTATTAACCGAGTAAGTAGATGTGATGTGTCTACGACGTGTAGTATACGAACTGATATGTTCTTTGAGGTTCCGTGCGATTTCTCCACATGTGCTGCGTGAATAATATCTAAAGAAATATACTCTTTGTTCATATGTACATTTTTAGTTGCAAGAAATGCACTACCAACAATATACGGTGATATGTAAAATACAAACATTTTTCCTGTGTTTTAAAGAACCATTTGAAAGATACATACATATGTTTGGCAACATTAAATCACATAGATGTTATTTTGAAATTTCGCAGTAGCCGAACAAATAACTATAAAATACTTCAGCATAAAATTGATTGACTTTATGACAACAGTATTACTGTGCTATGTTGAAAAAATATATAACTTTTAGAGTAAAATGACCTACTTCATTGTGTCATAATCTGTGTTAATTACTAGATCAATGCGGAAAAAATCTGAAGTAAATAACATCGGTGCTACACACGATTTTCTATTGGGTGGAATGCAACTAATTATTCTTCAACCACGAGAAATCGAACTTTGTTATTTTCAAACATTGAATGTGACGAACTTTACATTGGAAATATCTCCTTACATCGTTCTACAACTACAAAATTGTTGGGTTTGTTTGTGCTGTTCGGATAATACAGAAGTTAGTCCAAAGGATACCCTGCAAATTCTAATTTAAACAGTTAAATATACAAACCCTACCTTCTTTATATACTGCGAAGTATGCTATTGTACATAAAAACAAAGAGCTTTTCAACAGCTTCTAACTGCTACATGAGCCATAACATAGATCTGCACTATTTCGGTGATATCTCGAATACCCGGAATGTAAACTCTTTAATAAGTTATCAGCTGAAATGAAAAACAGCAGAATCTCTATTGTTTCAAAAACAAAGTAAAACAATTTTTAATATTAAATACATGTTATACAGTAGATGAATGCTATAACTGCAACTAACAAATAATGAAACACAAAGATTATATATTACGAATGTAATAACAGTCTCCTTTGACTTACGTAGCTTTTTAGGCTTATTTAGGCTTTTATTTCGTTCTCTGTTTTGTTTTCTTGCTTTTTCTAAAATAAAGAAGTGAATTTAATCCATCTCTCAAACAAATATCTTGTTGATTCAAACTATAGTTGAATTAACAAAGTCAATAGTTATCCTAAGCAAACTTTATTTAACGATATCAATTTAACCATTTCATTCATATCCGTTTTTCAGTGAACGTATGATAAAAAAAATAAGAAAAACCTATTTACGACATGCAAACTTATTCTGTAGTACGTACAAAATAAGTTTGCATTTCTTACCAATTTTAAGTTTTGCAAGAGTTATGATGCCAAAGTTCGCAATAAGCTAACAAGAACCGTTACCTTATTTAAAATATTTTACTTAATAATCTCTTAGGAGGAACTGCATCGATCGATAGATGAAAGAGTATACAGAGAAAATTCTGAAAACCGGGCAATATACTAAAGCCCACACGTACTATTGAACTAAAATATTTTAAATTCCGGTTATACGGATAAAACAAGTATGTTGCTGTTTCTAATGATATTTCAAATATTTGCATTTTTTTTAAATTTCTGACAGATGTGTGAATGCATCTGAACTTTTATAACTGTAAAGATGTTTAGGTTGGAAAATTGACATTTTGCAGAGCTGTTGACCATATAGAGTAGGATTAGACACTGAATTAATTTTCCGAAAACATTATGCAGTGTGTCCGAAAGTTAAGGTTAAGCTTTAAAAAAAAAGCCTATGGAAACTATTTTTATCCAACCACCTACTTCTCTCTTTCTTATCAAATTGTTCTTACAAAATACAAAAATGAAATGATATCTAAAATTAATACTTTTCAAGATATTTAATATAAAATATGTGTATTGAAAAAAAATTATCATAAATTTGGTTGCATTCGTTCAGACGAAAATAATTTGTGCTCTTGGGATCATGATCAAATAAATTCGTAAAGTCACTTTTGTTGAAATCATTTTTTTTAGTTCCATGTTTGGATCATCAACAATAGGTTTATGTTTTTGAATGTTTGAATAGCAAAGGTCTCGCGTATTCTTGATATCACTTTGTTGCATTCTTCATAAATATTAAACATATTTAAATAATATCCTTTCGTATAATTTAAACACGGTGGCATTTTTTATAACTGAAAACTATAGTTGCCATATATGTTTGTCATCAATGCTGGATTGTTCCTAATTGTCATGTCTAACTTAGATTGAGACGACATTTTAAAAAACTACATTCCCATTAGTGGATATTTTTGTTATATCTTCAAAAGTATCAATTTTAGATACGTAATAAATACGAAATTTGTCAGCTTCTTTATAAGAGCAATTTAACAAGAGCAAAATATTTGGTTGTACTTAAAAAAATCGAGTTTTCACATTTTTTCAATTTGAAAGTTTAGTCGTAATTGTCAGACTGTACAATGTTTTCGAAAAATTCATTCGGTTTCTAATCCTATCCTATACGGTCAACCCTTCTGCAAAGTTTCAATTTTAGTTAAATGTTTTCATAGTTACAAAAATGTACATGCCCTCGTTCATCTGTACAATATTAAAAGAAAAGCAAATATTTCAAATATGGTTAGAAATAGCAGCGCTGTTGTTTAATCAAACAAAACTTAAAATTGATCTAGAAATTCAAAAATGTAACAATACATAGGATATTCTACTTACAATAACAAAGTTCCAGCTACCTCAGTCATATTCAGAAGTCTTAGATTATTGAAAATATTTTAGTTCAATCATGCATTTAGTAATTAGCCAAGGATATTTTATTTATTTTATTTTATTTATATTGGGAAAGTAAACAAGCGAACCCAAAAGAGCTTGCACAACGTATATACAAGTTCAAAAGTTGCTGGTAATATTTCAAATGAATTATGTAGATGCAATTACTTTTTTGTTTCGGCTTGATTCGTTCTAAACCATAGATTCTCGGTAGCATCAAGCTATAAATTAACGTTACGAAGATCGACAGCTCACAAGGCTCTCAGTTGCTTTAATTTATGTAAATCCTGGCGTAGTTTTTAATTAAAATCGTCATTCGATGAAATTTGCTTTACACGTAAACTCCATCAGCGGCTTTAGTAAACTGATCAAGTTAATTATGGTCACTCTGACCTCCGATAATTTCTCATCTATGGCAGGACAAATACTTGAAAAAAGAGAAACAAAAATAATTATATCAGAGATAAATGGAAAGAGTAATTAAGGTGCACACGCTGATGAACCTGGAAATGAGACCGGCTAACGTCGATGTTGTATTACGATCATATGGACCTGCGAACGTCGTAAAAATTTCAGAATGGGCTTTATTTAAATTTTATCCTAACTATGAATGTTATAGTTGTGGGTTTCATTTTGCCAAATCTAATTCCACCAAACTGCAATTAGCGTATAAAGTCATTAAGTATGGCCTGATTAAGTCTTTTAATATTATTTTGTTTATGTACTGGCCAATACGGTGGCCAAGAAAATGATCAGAAACTGGAGCACTAACAAATGAAGTTTTAAATGTATTTTTGAGAATACATTCCGATATGCAATGGACATACAATCATAAGAACATATTTCATAATGCCACCTGGAAACTCTGTCTAAAACTAAAATTCGCCACTTTCCGTGCCCTTCACGGAATTAGTTAGACTAGACAGACTCGTGTTTTGTCGACTCTCGGGCGAAACGGTAGGCAACACGAAGCCATTCTCATGAGACGAATAAAGACGAGTCTGCCTAGCCTCTACTAATTTCGTGAAGCGTACAGAAAGAGGGGAACTTTACTGATTACTCACCGTGAGAAAGCGCTTATATAATTCTTAAGTGCAAGTGTAAAAAAAATGAAAAAAGAATGCTAATGTTACTAATGTTCTGTACAAGGCTAGATAATAATAGTAATACTAATAGGAATAATAATAATATACATATTATTACTCGGTGTACAATACAATATATTCACTACAGGCATTTGAGTAGTCAGAAAAACAACAATATTAAAGAATAATAAGTTAAACAAAAAATAAAACCATAAATTCGGGCCAAAAAATAATGCTAAGATAGCTTAGCTTCCTCATGATATTGATGGAATAATTCACGGCAAACGCAATAAAAGGAGAGAGAAAAAAATAACAGCGTGGTTTCGAGAGTATTTTTCATATCTCTATCGAGAGATATGAAAAACCACGCTGATGACGCCGGGTAGGCAGAAACATGTCCGTGTGTTAGTGTATTTTTTTCTCTCTTCTTTTATTGCGTTTGCCGTGAATTATTCCATCAATACCATGAGGAAGCTAAGCTATCTTAGCATTATTTTTTGGTTATTGTTTCTAGGCATTTTCTGATGTGTTCTGTCATAAATTCGGAGCTAGAAAAGAAAAATTCACCTCGATAAGTACAACTGCCTATTACATCAAGTTTAGAGACTATTGACGAGAGAAGCTTACATTGATATACATGCATATGTACATATATTAATAATTGAAGTATTCATTAACAGAATAAAAGCTACTGAATGGTAACAATTATTTTTACTTCTGTTTTATATGATACGGTATTTAATGATTTTGTTGAAACATCTAAATTATTGCAAAGTTTAATACCAATACATGTAGATTGTTCTTAAACGTAGTTGAATTATGTTTTGGTATTGTAAAATCGTTTGCAGGTTACGTAAAATAATTACGTTAAGTCTTTATTCTGCTTGTAATTGTACTTCCGTACCTTTAATTGGAACTAATATGTATAATATGAATATACAAGGTAATGTCAGCAATTCTAACTGTCTAAATAAACAGCGACAAGAATTATGCTGCGATACACCTGCCATATTTCGGATAGCTCTTTTTTGAAGCTGAAAATCCCCCTTGCTCGAAATACTATTCCTCTAAAGAACAATACCATACTTTAAATAAGATTTTATCGCGAAATGCGAAATAACACGTTTGTAAGGTACGATAGTTTTTCTCAATCTCTACAGAGTATAATATAAACACGTCCGTTTTTCACATATGTTTTATAAGGAAGCTGTGTGATATGTTTCTCTGTGTCGGGGTAAAATTAATAAATAAAGTTTTGTTAGTATCTAATTTAAAATTTCTTTCTGAAAATTAAAACAAAAAACTTGTTTGATATTTGCCTGTCATTTATCAAGTATTCTTCATCTCTACCAGAAGGTACAAGGGTAGATGACTAAATTCTCTGCTTTCAATTTGTTAAAATAATGAAACAGATTTCGAAGTGGTAAATAAACACACAAATGTAAATTGTTGGTAGTATAATGGTAATGTAATATAATAGTAATGATTACTGCTTAAATTTCTATTATTGTTTTCTCTGAACCAGTTGGCGAGTAATTTGTTAGAACGCCTTCATAACCACATATCAAATCTTTCAGTTGGGTAATGTTCCTCCAAATCATGCCTTACATAATTAAATGTAAGCACATATTACATGTGTATTTAGTATTTTAAAATACCTATTTCCATTTTAAACACTGAAATACTTTCGCCAACTCAAAATATTATCCTGATTTACAAAATCTATTACATTTTAGAATGCTATCCTTTCTAGTATCTATATATATATATATATATATCTGGCAAAATCGAAACAGGTCTATAATTATTTAAATGTCTAGTTTCACGGTTTTGTACATTGAAACAGCTATCTTAAGTTCATTGGGAAAAATACCGTCACTGAACAACCAGTTTATTATCGACGCTAATTCCATCAACACCTTCTAGTTGAAGGCTTTAGTTTCATTATTAGGAAAAAAAAACTCTTAAAAAGAAAAAAGAAGAAATTTAAAAGAATATAAATAGCCGAAATTTGACAAAAAATTATACAAACGGTTTATGATTAAAAGGAATGAAAATGTAACGCTTAGTAGAGATATACTAAAGGAGAAGGCGAAACATTACGTTCGGAAACGACAGAAATCATCATTATCATTTTAAGCATTAAATTAGTCTCTAGTTAACATGTACATACCGTTTTTGTGAATACTGTACTTACTGCTATGTATTCATGAGGACTTACAACAATATTATTCTTAGTGGTATAAAATTTCTAAATATCCGTTAAAATGTAATAATTTGTGTAATACTAGCCATTATACGAAGAGCATGCTTAGACATAAGAGGCTTCTCAGCCACCATTCATTATATCTCATTGCAATTTCAGAAACATGGACTAAGTTCACCACCTCTAAATTCACCATATTATTTAAATGTCCAATTTTGTAAAGAGATTTTCAAACATAATAATGGGTATGTTGAATAAGGTTCTGCCATTTTAAATAGGACTAGAAAAAAAATAGGATTAGAAAAAAAAAAACGAGAATAACTCAATTTCTTCTTTCTGCTGGTTCATAACAAATACAACATTTGGCAACTTTGTCAAATTTAAACCTACACGATATCGCTAATAATAAGCGAGATTTCCATTGTGAGAGTCGAAAATGAACCAGCACTACTAAAAATTAAATAATGCAAGTGGTGAAGAACAAGAACGAATAATTTAGAAATAAAGCTTTACCTAACAGTGGTACGGTATAGTAAGAGCCAGTTATTAAACTTAATTGATAAAATAGTCCAGTAGCAGGTATTATTTATTTATGTGGTAGAAAACACAAATTCCAAAACACTCTATGAACAATGTGCTGTGCTGTACATATATACAGACATTCTGGTTGTTGTGCCGACAAGTCGAGTTTATACATCACGTCGAGGAGCAAAAACGTTTCACTTCTTCAAAAATAGCGGTTAGTCGAACAAAGGTGTTTCGATTGTGTGTTTTTATTTTTCCCAATGCATGCTGCGAAATTCTTAAAGGCTCATTGCTCTGCCCATAAACAGGTTTTTATGAATGCCGATCTCCTCGGACGGCGGTGAGTGCAGTTTATGACGCCGGAGGCAACAACCCATCATTAGCTTCATAAAACTTATAAACTGCTTCCAGATATTGTCGGATACAGAAGTCGTCGGTTATTAGGGGCGCCGTATAAACTTAGGCGGTCAAACGCGCTGCGAAAACAAGGCCGGAAAGGTCCTCAATCATTATTTATGGGACGCTGTTCCTCCGAAGCTTCATAATTTTTCCTCGCTTGGTCATTGGTGTTGCTGGTATTTCCTGTGGAGTTTTCCTATTGCTTTAATAGTATGTAATGGAGAAGAAAATAAATCAATAACTAAGGGTTTCGATTTTAGAACTAAGAAAATATATTGAATATGTGACCGTTGTAAGGTGTTGTTGGAACTATCTTCTTGGTCGAGACCTATGTCGTGTCTGTAGTACTTGCGAATTATCCACTCCAAGTAAATTAGAGGCAAGTCTGTCGGTATTTACCATCGATGTTATCAATACCTCGACCTAAGAATATCGATGTTTCAGAAACATCGATGTCTTTGAAAACATTGTGTTTGATTTGAATTAGTATTATTACTAAGCACTGGATATAGTCGACAAAAAACGTGATGGTAGATGGTGAAACATCGACATCGACCATTCAACCATTCAACATCGAAGGTTTTGTAACATCAATGAACATTGCATATCCCATGGTGATGTGGTATCATCAAAATAAACGGATTTCTTGGTCTTTCTTTGTTGGATGTCTTCTAGTGTCTTTGTCCCGTCCATCTTATAAATTTTTATTTTTACGCTTTTGACAATTTAATTATTGATAATGAACAAAACCAGTCACCCAATTTCTTTCATTTCCAACTTTCAATATAGATTGGCCAGAAGGTCGCCACAGGTGACGAACAGATATAATCTCATAACAATGATAGTCACAATGGAAGAATCCATCTTCATCTCGCCCAAAGAAAGCTCGTCAACTCCAGACCAATATCAACTCCTTACTGATTTGCTTTTTCGATAATGATCCAGGTCAGTCGACTAGTGCAAATTTATATGGTTAAGTCCCAAGGTAACTAAGAGAGGATATAAGACGGAAACACCCAGAAAAATGGTGCAGAAATGACTGTAGCAACGCTTTCATCATACAACAGCTTCTGGCGAAAAACTACATAGCCGTCGTTTCTCATGCAGTGTACTAGTCTGACTTGGCTCTCTGTGGTTTTTTCCTTTTTCTAAGAATGAAAATCAGTTTGAAGAGGCGAAGATTCACGCAATAGAGAATATTCAAACTGAATCGCTGACGGTGTTGAACACATTAACAAATGCGACAGAGGCACTAGGATCGATGTTTGCATTTCCAAAGGAACAACATTGAAGGAATGAATTCCTGGTATTCTTCAATCTCATTTATCGCTACATTTCGGGAACTTTTAGGTATCATCTGAAATAAAATTGAAAAGGTGTAAATATAGTAAAACAATGACTAACGCTAATAAAAAACAACTAGGTCACCTAGTGAATCGTTCTTCGATATTTCGATCGAAAGACCTACCTAGTCAGTCAGTATTTCATTTGGTTTCTTCTACCACAATATATACCCAATTATACCCTAGTCATCTTCAGCACTTGTGCGTGAAAATTGCAATTACTTCTTTTTATAGAAATGTCTTTCGGGTGATGTCGTGTAGTTGATTTTTAACTTGACGTTTCGCTGACTATCCTGTCAGCTTCTTCAGAAGATTTCTAAAGACTGTCTTTAAGTCTTTAGAAAGTCTTTAGAAATCTTCTGAAGAAGCTGACAGGATAGTCAGCGAAACGTCAAGTTAAAAATAAACTTCACGACATCACCCGAAAGACATTTCCACAATGGATTACGGTCGTGAAAGCCTACACTCAACTACTTCTTTTTACTCTATTGGTATTCTGCTTCGACAACACAATGTTCCAACTTTGACCTAAATAGCTACCGCAATGTGATAATTTTATCGCAAACATAATCTTTTCCTTTTAATCAATTACAGGTGATTTTTCTTTTAAAGAAAGCAGATCATATCCTATCTTAACTTTTTAATAGCTCTGCTAACCTACGAAATGCGATTATTTGCATGTGTCTACCAAAAACAGAGTAAACATTACCTTTAACAAAACTCATTTCTGCAACAAATGGCAATCTCATCGTTTGCAAAATCAGTATATTAAAAAGGTAGATGCGGACCAAGCAATTATAATTAACCTTTAAGTATTGCCAATAATAAAAGAAAAAAGGAAAACACATCAATGTGCGATAATTACTTTCTAACACACATACTAGTTCATTCAAGTAATGTAAGTATACAGATGGATTCAAGATATAATAAAGGATTTCCTAGAACTAATAGGAAAAAATAGAGTTCTTAATACAATTCCAATTTTCGATTTTTTCACAATTTGATTTGAATATATACAAAGTGACGAAAACACTACACTTAGTGATCTTACGTCGATTTCCTTAATAAGTAGATGTTGTGCAATGATTCTTCCGTATACAAGAAGTTACGTATTCCTGATAATGCAGCAATTCTAATGAATGATCGGATTGTCAGCGCGTGCGATCATGTTTAGTTAGCAATCACCAAATTTCTGCTTAGTACTATCAATCATTAACAGGTATTCATGTAAGAATATAATATGTATTTATGTAAGAAAACTTCAGCTGATGTGCTTCAGCTGATGCTTAGTGAAAAATATTTTAGTAAATATCAAAGACTTAGATTGTTCCATATAATTTAATTCACTACTATTTCTTTCAAAATCTCCTAACCACAAATGAAGATTTTGTGGTTAGGAGATGTAAAGGCATGTCAAATTTCACCAAGCCTGATAAAGAAAATGGAGCACACGGACAGCGTATTTTGAAGTACTGTTGGATCCTTCACATAATTCAGCAGCTTGCAATAATGAGTTTGGTAAACGCCGTATCAAAGGGGAAATACAATGAAATACTTTTCCTCTAAAAATATTGGCATACCTACATCCAATATACACAAATAGAATAGATGCAAAGCATTACTTCTCCTATTTTGCATACATTTACACAAGCGCGGATCAAAATGAACTTTATTACGAACCGCAACATTTTATTATTTATAAAACATGACAATTAAGTTAGGCATAATTTTAATGGATATTATGAAATATAAAATACACGTAAAATATACATACTTAATGCAAAGTAGTATATACATACTAATTACACACATTACATGTACATACCTACCAATGTACAGCAGTACATTGCCACATACATTAGTACATACATTGATACCAGAGCATAATTTGTGCTAATTAGATACATTTAGTTTGTTATGATTATTATGATTATTACAATTATTGCACACCGTTAGAGAAATCTGAGATCAGTCGTGGGTATTTATTGTTATTCGCGGCAAGTTATGAGTAGAAACAAAGTTTTGTTGAGTTGTTGCATCCTCAGCAACAAATTCATAAGATTTACAGTTAGTAATATTAGGGCATTGTCACTCAAATATTTGCTTTAAATAAAAAAAAAAATAGGAATTTTGATTTTAAACAGTGCCAATGTAACCAACCTTCATATCACACATTAGATGTCTCCTTAGAACGTAATACAACTGGAAAATTCTATGAAATTTCGTAATAAACTACTCGTTGGTATTTGAGACAGAACACACCTCGTTCTCTGTCGATACTAGTGGCTTCAAAGGCCGCTTCGCCTCCCATAGCTGTCAAAAATATATAATAAAAAACCCGCTTTCAAGCCGAATTTTGACATTTTGGACGGGTGCGAAGATGCCATCCTATGAAACTTGTTTTCTAATACACTATTCTTATTTAACAAATAGACTTTGTACGCGAGATGGAAAATTGTGGAAACATCTAAAACCAACCCACCAAGAAATGTATATATCAACTATTAAATCACGTACGAACAGTGTTATCAACCTCATCCTTCATCCATACATGCATTTTTAAAGTACAATACTTCTTATTAGACTTACAGGGCAATATAGCGTCCAGCTTGAATTAATTGTTGATATTAAAAGCTCCAACATACTACTTTCATAGTAATTTCGAGAAAACGTTTCAAAATTAATGTTTCATTCAATACAGTAAGAAATTTGTTTGGTAATGTCTAAACTGCCGCTCACTTTTCTATAAAAATAAACTAATCTGTTTATGCACACTGGATTTTCTGGCATTCAACAAACCTATTACTTCCTAATACTTACTTCACGTATTCCTTTCATACCGTCTCATTCCCTTAAAATTATGTTATAAATCAATAATCGCCAATTTAACATATGCAGCTTTTAATGTGTTAGATGGCATAGCTAACACAGTTGGCAGATTCTCCGTTCAATGTAATTGTAACTAAACGCAGCCTTGCAACAAATAAAGTAAGCAAGGTAAGTGATGTAATGCCATGACGAAGATACCACATTGTTTACCGTCCTGTTTGTGCGGTTTGAAACCCAAACAAGGTCATATATACATACCTACAATTTGCGGCATCAACATTAGAGAAACAGAGAAAACCATCCATTTCAAGAAACAGGTTATACTGCTAAAGTTTTACTTTAATTTCATTTACTAATGTGTGTCGTGTAACAAGCCTTGTTACATGGACACAATGCTTAAACATAAGCTATTCTAAAAGTTGTGTTTATCGTTACATTGTACGTGTATGTTTTCGGAAGCTACTCTTCGTGTCAACTTTAATCAATCCTTATACCTATTTTAATTGTTGAAGTAATTATCATAAGTTAAGATTTTTGCCAAATGCTGCTGTTTCTTTACCTCTCGATGTCTTAAACACTAGATTTGTAATTCAAATTTTATTCGGTTGAATATTTCATGGAGTTTTCGTGAATACATAGAAAAATGTGTACCATATGTAAATTAGCGAATGCAAAACAGATATCGATACCGTTTCCGTGTTTAATTCACGATATCTCGATTTTGGTAAATGGACCAACCTGTATACATGGTGTCCGAGCAATAAAAAGGCAGATCAACAGGTATGTAAAGTCCGAACAGAAATAGACCAGAATCATAACGAAAATTTGAAAAATGTATTTTTTTTTGTGAAATATTTAGATAAGAAAATTACATTACAGACCTGGCACAGAATGTAACTTGACTTGCACTTGAAATTGTAGTCGGTAACAGCTGATGCAGAAGATAGTAGTTATTAATATTTTGGAGTTACAATTACAATAAATATCAAACCTTTAATTGTATTTTGCCTAGCGGCTGTAAAATTAAACCAATTAATTGTTTGATATTTATTATGTAGTTATTGTTTATATCATTTCACAAGAATAACAGGGTGGTCCTGAAAAGGACCAATTGTCAATGTGAAACAGGTGGATAGTCAGAGGTAATGCTGGAAGTATCCGCCGTGCGCACGAAGGCATGCGTGCATCCGTCGGAAAAGATCTTCACGCATTCGTTGGAAGGTACTTGGTTTCTCACGTATAAGCCTTGCAGCTGTAAATATGCGTTGCCGAAGATCCTGTTCTGTGTCAATTTGACCCCCATCATACTCCAATGTTTTCGTATATCCCCAGCATAAAAAAACAATGGATTTAAGTCCAAACCATCGAGGAAATTCCACGCTGCTAGTGAAATGTGTGGAGACGCACCATCGTGCATGAAGCAGATGTGTCTTCTAAGTTGCAGAGGAATATCTTCAAGATATTCTGGCAACACATTCTGCAAGAATCCTAAATAACTCGCTTCGGTCAGTCGCGCAAGTAGTACGTCCCATCCAAGAAAACTATCACCGATCATCCCCACCCAAACATTTATGGAGAAGCGGTGTTGAAAATGCTACTGTTGAATGACATGCGAATTTGCGTCGCTGCAATGATGAGCGTTATGAAAATTTAAGATACCATTCCGGGTAAAACAACATTCATCCGTGAATAGTACGCTGCCACAAAATTCCACATCTCTTGCTTGTTTTCTTCGAAATCAGGTACAGAACCTAACACATGCGAAACGGTCCTGCGGTGCTAGAGCTTGTGCTCGTTGCAGGTGGTATGAATGCAGCAGACTTGTGTTGCTGCAGCTCGCGTGCTTATATCTGGATTCGCTTCTGCCAGACCCAGGAGTTGCTCTTCAGCACAAAGAACTCTCCGTCATCTTTCACCACCCCTACCTTCGTAGCATGGGTGTAGAGAGCCTCGTTCGCGTAACCTAAACACCGTGTCCATAATCACCTGATACGACGGACGCCTACTATTAGGAAAACGTTCTGCATGTAAACGTTGAACTTCTCTCCCATTTCCACCTGTTTTACCGTAGAGATACATCATATCCTATAATTCTTGCGTCGTAAAAGCCATGTCGATAGATATGCATCAACCCACATCTGCGGTTTATAGCGTACTGAACATCTGTGCATCTATTGGCTTTGTGTTGCATATCTGGATCGATGTAATACATGCATCTGTATGCATGGTATCTATTTTTTTCTGCCGTCGACGTAGGCATAAAAACTTGATATTTTAAATTTACTTCTTTTACCATTCCAGCTTCCGATTTCTGCTACCCCGTCTTTTTATTACCGAGACAGCCTGTATATACATTTCCAGAATATGGGAATAATTATAGATTTTTTTTGTAAACGCTTTTTGTCTATCTTAACTTTTAACAGTCGTCATCGATTTTTGTCCGTATGAAACAAACATATTTTCTTTGTTCCAACTTTTAATATGTGACAGCATCACCAATCTATTTACTTGAATATCTAACATATAACCTGAAAAAGGTTAGGAATTTCAAAAGACAAATGTGTGGTGTAATATTTTTTTAGTGTGGCCCAACGGGGTGTATAAGCATCTTAAAACTTGTCATAACCTCAGGAGCCTTTTAATGTGTAAGTTGTGTGTGTGTAAAGACCTTGTTACTGTCACCCCCTCGCCGTAAAGCATGACGCGCAGTTAATTACATCCCAACTACGAGTGGTGACTCGGGACTGTACCGGGCCCACTAAGAAAGTTTTTTTATCCTGGTGGGACTCGAACACACAGCGCCTAACTCTGCCCAGTCAAGCGCAGGCCCTCTTAAATATAGTTTGTATGTTCAAATTCATACCGAAAATGCATCTAACTATTACTTCTGTGTTCTCAATGTATATAATGTAGGTATTTATTCTTTATATTCGTATAATAGACATATATTCTTAATTATGAAAATAGGTCGTCTCCATTATTTAATAATATTCTAAGGAGTAAATAGAACCAATTTTCGATAATGTTCATAATCAACATTCGCTTATGAATCCCTAATATAAAAGATAAAATCGAAAAGATTAATCATCTGTTTCTTCTTCGGAACTTAAGGATTCATTCATGTTAACAATTATTTTGAACTCGATGTTCCTCTCGTAAATTCCTTATTTTCGGTTGAGTATGATCTCTCTATTTGCTAGGAGATGAAAAAACAAAATGTTGACAGTTTGTCAAGCCACACATCTGCAACAATATACACTTATTTAATATAATCATAAGCGTATTAGAATATCTACTTCGTAAATAGAACTCAAAGGTAATAAAAGGTGCCTGTTTTATTTACCTTTCTGAAAATATACCAGAGCTTTCAGCACGAGCTTTTGTAATTTAGAATCCAACTACTTTCCAGGCATTATCTATAATAATTACAGATAAAAAAAATAAAAACATTACCTCTGATACATTGCCTTTATGCAAAATAACTTACTGACGACTCGCAATCGCACTCTCAGTGCTCTAAAAATATTTTTTTTTCTGAAAAAATAAAGAAAGAAAGTAAGCAATAGATACGTATAAGTAACAATAATTTATATAATGTGTAACACTTAACACTTTGACAACTGAGAGCAGGCAACAGTGCACTACTTGAACAATGTAGTAGAGTAATACGGCTACGCTTGTCTGATTCATGAAGTCAGATCTATCCTTGTCTGTGAGTGAGGCACAAATCTTGTTTCCTTTTCAGCAAGAGTGCATGAGAAAAATAGTCTAATGAACCGATCGTATTTACTCGTACGGCAAAACAATGACATGTGTCAAAAGTTAAAAGGGAGATAAGCATTTTGCTAAAATGCATAGGGTGCTGCGACGAAATACTAAAAGCTTCTGTTTTTCTGAGGTTTATTAAAGATATCTGTAACATCTTTATGCATACAATTTCAACATCTATTCGAAGTAAGCTGCATTTTCCTTCCTGTATAAGCTTACAGTTTACCATAACCTCAGGAGCCTTCAGTGTATAAGTGGTGTGGATATTCCATAAATTTGCTACTATCACCCCCTCGCTGTAAAGAGCAAAGCACAGTTACATGCGAATGGTGACTCCTAATTGTCGATTCACCCGGAAAATCTCACCTGGTGGCACCCGAACGCATAGTGCCTAACTCTGCCACCGAGCTGTTATATTTGTTTTTCCTTTATCAGATCTGAGTTAAAGTATGGTCAAATGATGTGGTATCGTATTTACACCGTTCATTGTTCTAGTATTAAAAGACTTCAACGAAAGCTTTTAAAATTCATTATGTGTGCGTATGGTAAAAAGGCTATTGGTATAATTTAGTACTAAACAGATTAAATTTAATGTCGTTTCAATATGCAAATAGTGAAATTTTTTATAATTTCTATGCTTCCTGCATAAAACCAACAAATCAAATCAAGCGCCATATATTTCAAAAATGTCCCATACTAATACTAGTAATGTAAATAAGTGAAAGGTTACGCTAAAGATTTTTTAAGAATAAGAAGACAATAAGAAGATATTCTCAATGAATTTGCTAAACCAAAAAATATAATGCTAAAATAACTTAGCTTCCTCATGGTATTGATGGAATAATTCACGACAAACGCAACAAAAGAAGAGAAAAAAATACACTAACACACGGACAGCGATGGAAGGTAGAGATAAAAAATGCTATTGAAACCACGTTGATGACGCCGGGTAGGCAGAAACATGTCCGTGTGTTAGTGTATTTTTTTTCTCTCCTTTTGTTGCGTTTGGCGTGAATTATTCCATCAATACCATGAGGAAGCTAAGCTATCTTAGCATTATATTTTTTGGTTATTGTTTCTAGGCATTTTCTGATGTGTTCTGTTTATATACATCATGGTAAGCCTGTCGAAATATTCGCATGTGCGGTTTCCCAAAGCGCTACCAGCGTCGCTATCTCGTTTTTAGCAGTCAGTGTTTCTAGGCATTTTCTGATGTGTTCTGCGAATTTGCTAGAAGTAGATATAGTTTGTATCGATTTAGCTCCCATATATTATTATTATATTATTTATTAAGTTTTTTCCTGTATTTTCTATATTTGGTTAAACGGTAAGTTGTGATTTATTCCACGCGATAAATACATATTCATAAATATAGCATTTTTTCTCTGGCATAAACACGAGTAGTAGATACATCTTCCGCTGTTGTAACTTTTATTCATGGAAATAAGGATACAAATCGGCCATAGTCATAAATCAAATTTCATTTAATTACGTAACGTCCGCACTACGGTGCCATATACGAAAACCAACCGACACATTATACGAAATTTAAAAATTGAAATTCTTGACGTTGGTTGCCCGACTACGGCATCTACATACAATTTTTCATTAATCCCTTCCGCGAGTTAAATGGCCCGAATGGTAATTCGGGAACAGCGTCTCGTCCTTTTGTCGGAAATTTATGCGTCGCGATTTTTTCGCCATCATCCAGAGTGCTTGGAATTGGTTACACAGTAACGCGAACGGGAAGACTTGATAAATTAAAGAAAAAAGGACAGGGGATGGTAAGAATAGAAAAAGGAGAGAATTGACGTCCACGGATTTCGGCGGTGCTTAGAAAACACGGAGGCTAAGGAAATTCTTTAGCGTCAGTTATGAATTATGATGACCCTTGTTGCTGCGTTCTTGCCATCACACAGCCACTCCGTCTATTTCAGAATGAAGAAAGTTCTAGTGTGATAAACGCGATCTTGACACACTAGAGCAATATTCCTTAGCTATATATACAAGGTGGTTCAAGAATAATGCAAACTAGCTGTTGGCTTTACTGTTGAAGAGTGAAGGGAATTAAGGTATTATGCATTTGTGGTCCTTCTTTCTGAATGCGGCGACTTAATTTTCCTATTGATCTTCATTATGATTAGTACACAATGAAGTTCTAAGGTATAGCATAAGAAATATTACAATACGGAACAATAAAGGTTTTGATAAATATGTTTTTGTTGTTATGAAAGGTTGACTAAGAGCAAGTGCCAAATTGCCTCCGGTAACGCAAGGTTCATTCAAACAGCTCATTACTAGGCAGGACAAGCACAACAAATGTTAAACTGTCAAATATCAAATCGAAATGCGTACATTATTCTTGTTATTTATTGCTATTTCATATTTTCGTTCTTTGTTCTCGTTGTTATTTTCTTCTTTTTTTCCGTTTTGTTAATTGTTATTATTTCTTTACTTTATCGAACATTATTGCAAGTAACTGGTTATGATAGGTTCTTTTAAATTTATTACATTTTTGTAAACAATATATCTATTTTTTAGACTTTCTATGTTGTTACTTTTGGTATAGCTTGGGCACGAACCAAACAAAGTTGCTACATGAACTTTAATATTCAGTAAATCTGGCAACAACCTAGTAAAAAAAAGGATGTCAAAAGGGAAGTATTGATTATTAACAAAACTATGGCGGGTATAGGGAAATGTTTATAAAAAAAAAACAGTTTTACTATCAGATTCTGGAAAATATACAGGATATTCTATTCAAAAAAGGGAGTTCTTCCATAGCCAGTACCAGCCTTTGTATTTTAGAGGTATTATAGACTTTTTTGTTTTAGGCGTATTGTTTTCAAGTATAGTATAATTAAAAATAATTAATAATTAATTTTTTCGCTTCTTATCACATACGACGTACCAACTATCTGAATCAATCCTTTCAAAGCTCAAAATTACTTCATTAATTTTGTTGTTCTGAAATGTGCCAGCGACAGTGATTTAACATTTATTTTCAAGTTTATACATTATTTTGTTAGAAAGTATCACACTTATTAGGAGAGTAACAGGCGCCCTTGGCAGACAAAGCATAAAATGTTTAGAACTGAATTGCAATATCTTTAAACATTTATTAAAATATAGTGTTTGAAAAATGTCGAAATGTACAATTTTGTTTATTTGTAATTACGTTAACTTGAAAACAAATAACAATCGGATAAGAACGTACGAGTTTCTTACGTAGATAAAAAAAATTATAGGTTTTCAAGACAATCGCATTGATGTTGATTCGAATTATCATTGTCAATGTTTATGTGTACATTTGACAAAGATTGTAATTGCGAAACAGGCTTTCGGTCTCCTTTATTACTATCTTCTTTCTTTCTTTGTAATTTTTTAATGAGAATGCTATAACTGTTGTTGTAGAATATCGTCAACGGCTTCCACATCAGCGGAATAGTAGAAACGCATTTATCAAAGTTTTTCAAACTGTGCGAGATCGGAATGCTTTTCAGTACTATAACAACATAACATCTGAGCTTCTCACCAAAGGTTAGAAGTAGAAAATATCCTGGATTTAGCAGGATATGCAATGACCAATTGGGCATTCCACAAAAGAGAGTAATAGACACACTCCACAAGCAAGGCTCCATACCACACTCAACATATACAGCGCAATATATATCGAAAGGTTAAGGCTAGGCGTATGGAATTTTATTGGTCAACAAATAGTAATTGTCGTGTTGTCGGGCATAATTTTTGCTGATGAATAGCATTCACCCGTCACAGCATTAATGAAGCCGAAAGTCCCATGTATGGTGAGACCAAGATACCCACGTAACAATCGAATATAATTTTCAGTAAACGTGTGGTATGGCCGATAGTTATTTAATTGGCCCTTATATTATGGAGAATCCCTCACAGGAGGGCAGTACTTCAATTTCTTATAAAATGAATTACAAGGACTAGGACAAGACAACATTTGGATGATTTTTCACGGCTTTGGATTGGTTGCGCTAGTTCTATTAGTTGGCTTCCAAAATCTCTAAACTTCACACCGCTAAACTATTGTTTATGGGGCTAGTTCAAAAATGAAGTTGATAAGGTAAAAATCAACACAACGTATTAAAAATACTGCAGCGAATATTTAAAAAAAAGAGGTGAAGCAGTCAGAAGACAGGCACACTCGTAGACGAAGCGTAAAATATTTAGAGATCAATGGCAGTATTTTTGAAGCTTTTTTAAAAAAGAACTATAACTAAAAAAATTTAAATGCATGAAATTTTGTTTATTTATAATTACGCTGTAACTTGAAAACAAATGAAAATAAGATAAGGACATATGAGTTTTTTTGCATTACTTTCAAGTGCAATACATTCCTGGAATTTGGACTATTCCTCCCGACACAACTTGTATTCTATGTTCTATAACAAAATAGCATATTTTTTGGACCTATTCCATTCATTATCTCTCTCGACATAAACATTCTAGAATTATTGACAACAACTATACGCAAAATCGGTGCTGGGTACGGAAGCAATAATGGGGATGAAACCTGGCAACAGTATCGATAGCCATCTTTTAGAATCCAGTTGATCTAAATAGTTCTTTAATGCATGCTCAATGTAACAAAATTTGAATTACTACTCTAGCGTGTGTCTAGAATATCGGTTGTTAAAAACATGACAATATTTCGCAAAATTTCAAATTAAACCAATGGAGATGGCTGCAAAGAAGAAAGTTGACATGTATTGAGCAAAAAACCCAACTTATAGTTGTAGCGGAAACTGGACACCTTGTATACTTAGACATAGTTTTATACTGTGCAGAATTTGCCTCCGAATATTTTTTATTTAAAAACTTTATCCTTAAATTGCTGAGGAATAGTCTGTTTTATGTATGTGGCGGGAATTATTTAATTTAAAAATAAATTACATTTCGATATAATCCCCCGTCTTTACTCATTCAGTTTACTCTAAAAAAAAACAACCTAACCTACAAACTCGTTATTTCAGAAAACGGGCAGATTCCACACAATGAATACAATTTTGACTTCTTTCGTCGAAGCTCCATTGTTATCACTTCAAGTATCTATCCGAACCGGTATAAGCGTACACGTCTGTGTGCGTGGATTCTTGCGCGTGAGATGTGTGCGAGATAAATTTAAAAGCTTCCTCGGTATTATTGTGATATATTGTTGTCCGCATATGGAATTATTGTTGCGGTTGGTGTCGACGGCAACACAATGAATTTATTCTTCTACCTGTCCCACCTACCTCGATGCGAGTAGAGTGCTAATGTATAATAAATACTAGGCAGGGTGTCCCAACTTCGAATACAACATAAATGTTGGTTGAATGTAAATGGAAATTGTGTGGGGGAGAACTTGTGAGTGGAGTCTTTCGTTATTCATGATATGTTTTGTACAAGTTGAAACAAGCAAACAAATCCGAGCAACTTTATCATCTTGGCGTACGAAATACGCAAAAATATAAGAATGTAAAAACAATCATAGTCGGAATGAAAAATGTGCTATTATAGTAAATTCTAAAATGTTTTCATTTTGGTTTTTAAAAATATTAGATGTGCACTTCAGCTGGAAGAATTTACATATGTATGAAGACGCTTTTGGGATCTAAAGGGAGATATTTAGAAACTAATTATGCAAAAAGAAATACATAGACATAATAGAGCAGTTAAAGTGATGATCCAAAAAGAACCGAAATTCTCTGCCAGCAAGGAAACCCTTTCGAACCTACTACTACTTTTGCATCAGGCGACTTGCATGTAGTTGCACAAATGTTAAAAACTATACAAGGCAAAATATAAACCCACTTTAATATCGCTCGCTAAAAATGACTAGGAGGAATGTTTTAGGTTTAATAATTTTGGGCCAATGTAAAACTAGAGAATATTTTTACAAAGAAAATGATTTAAATAACTAAGCCGCCACTACCAAGAGTTTCCTTTGTAAAAATAGTATATAGCGGCTAAGAAGAATCACTACCATTAAAGAATATTGTCTGCATTTAAGATTATCGCGAATTATTTCGTGCAAGTGCTCCTTCTTTATGACAATAATCTGGCTTGTCATTAACGATGCTCATTTTGTCGCCCTTGCAATGATGTGGTAACTCAATGCACATTATCCCAGGACCACGCTGCCAAAATGAAGATCTCTATATATCTTACCCAAACCTAAGCTAGGAACACTACACACACGAAAACGCATTTACTTGTGCACCAGTTAATGTATTAAAAGTTTCGCATCAGACACTAAAACGAGCTCATACATTGGTGTGACTGACAGATTGGAATCTACAACAATCTGGAAGTTGCCAAAGAAAATATAGAATGGGCACAAACTATTTCAGGACCGAGAATATCAATTGTAATTGTCACAAGAGGTTACAGTACAGTTGATCATAGAAAAAACAAAATATTGGATTAATTTACATTTGTAAAACACCATTAATAATAAAAAGAAATAATAATAAATAAATGAAAGAGGATCCCACAGATTATAAAAAAAGACCTCCAATGTAACGCATCTCTGAAAGAGAAGAAAACTAACAAAATTGAAATATATAAAGTTTAGAAAGTATTACTATGCGGTGTTGAAAAAACAAATCAAGTTAAAAAGTTTATAATTGCAAGGAACAGTAACAAAGACAACTAACGTACCAAATTCGCGGGATGCTAAGAAACTTAAGGAGATACAAGGTATATAGCACAACAAAAACGATGTAAAACATTAAATATTTGCTCACACTGTGGCAATGTTCAAATCTTTTTACGTATTTTAGAAATGCAGTTAGCTTACATAACATTTTATCCTTTTTTCTACAAATAAAATGTTTAATTTTATTTGTGTAAAGTAGAGTATTTATTACAGGGTATGAGTTATGATGGATCTTCCCGAATTACTTTTCTTTATCACATAATAATTACCTGTTTAAATAAACTCTTATAGTCCTTTTTAACCCTCGAACTTTTAGCAGTAATTTATTTTTGTCTTCACGTTGTCAGAATAAAATTTTATACATATTGTACTGTAGTTTTTCCACAAATGTATTATAAAATTGACCCAAATTTACATAGAGGGATAATCTAGTGCTTTACCAACCACGTCATACGGCACTGTAATATTCACGATCACTAATTATTAATGAGTTCTATATACTCCTGTCAGAGCCACGCTTGTTGCTGATATTAATTTACTAATATTACACATGTATATTGCAGAACAATATTGTAGTAGATTAATTACATGCGCTACAACAAGCATTTTGTCCACAAAGATGTCCGCGTTAATGATCACAACGCTATATTTACACTTATGCTTCTTTAAAGGACAATTATCGATCCATAATACACCGGCGCTGTCACCAAATGTGTATATCCTCTGATCATACAAGTTCATAATAATGTACGTAAAACAATCGTTGTAGGATTGTGTGTAAAATCTGCAAAATGTCCTATTTCGGCGTTTGTATTGGTAAAGATACCATAATAACCTCTTCATCGAATACTGGAATATTAAAATGTAAAGCTGTAGGATAATAATTTGTAAAGTTAAGTAACAAGGGAACACCAGTAACTGATCGCCCGTTTTCGAGGTGTAGAGTACTCTAAGCGCAACACGTTACCTTGATATTTGCGTTAATATCTCTGAATCTATCAGGAGTACTAAAAAGTATATTGCCATTAGGCTGTTTTACCAATATAAATTAATAGCGTCAGTGGCTTTCTTCCAGCTACAATTAATTTACGGAGACAATCCACCACCTCCTATTTTTCTTTTTTTTTCAAATGTAACGACTTATTTGCTGAAAGAAATATAAAAATGACGTTGAATTTATCTATATTATGTATGGGTTTACGTTGACTATGGATTAACAGACACTGCGGTCTCTACTTATTACTATTATTGGGTGATTCATTGAGATTGGCGACCAGTCATAACCTCGGTAATTGTGTGTCGTAGAACTTAGACAAAAAACTGTACTAGTAAATGTTGGCATCTTTAAAAATACTTCCAAGATTCTTAAATTACCACAATATTTGTTATTAAAATTTGAATGATTTTTTAAATATTAAGCAAGGCGAAAAATAAACGTAAAAGGAGCCGCTGATAATTACCCACAAATTTGTTAAATAATATTTTGTGATTACGTATATTCTAAAGTAGTGGGGGAAGCATACTTTTTATCCAACAAAAGTTCCCGTAACCTCGGTATCAAATCTTGATTTAACTTTATAACTTAATTGATTTAGGAAGGGATATCTCATCAACTTACAGTTATGACTTTTGTGAGACAACATCGTTAGAATCCGCTAATTAACTTGGTACGTTTCTCATACTCTTACATCCATTTCCAAATTACCACGCCTACTTTCTCTTGGACTACTAAGATCAACTTTAATGATTGATTTGCGTGGTTTCAAACAATCTGCTTGTATAACCTTATTCCCACAGCCTATATTGACCATATAAGTTGCTTGGCTTATTTTATGTAAGATAGACCAAGACTTCTCTTATTTCATAAAATTTTATTGGTCTTCTAGTTTTGTCTTCTCTTTTCTTTACTTCTCTCTTTTTTACGGTAATCAGTTGCATATTCAGGTTTTAACATAAATAGTTTTGTTATTGCACCTATTTAAATATCAATTCAGTAGGCGTTTTTAGTGTTACTCAAGAATGGTGTTTCTGTATGCAAAGAAAAAATGTAATTTGTGTCAAGGAGTTATCTCTCTGTTTTTATTCTGAAATAAGCACTTTGTCAATGCGATTTTAACCGTGTAAACTGATCATTCAGCACTTCCATTAGATGTTGGGTGGCAAGGTGGCGAATTTACCATTTCCGACGCAATTTTTCCTAAATTCTTCACTATTAAATGAAGGGCCGTTGTCAGCTACTTGGTTGGTAGCCCTAAGCTTGCAACTACTTTTTTTCCGTTTCTCTTACGACTGAGTTATATTTGTACTGTCTTTCGTAATAAAAACTTGGACCGAACTTGACCGAAAATTTGGATGTGGTATACGTTTGATTTAAATAATAAAAATTGATGAATCTTCTCAACCAACTTCCCACTTCGTCTAAGCACGAAGTTAATTTTATTTCCTTCGCCTTAGCTGCTATGATTTAACAACCTTTTCTTCGATGTCTTCATCTAAATTGGGTCACCACACCGTACTTCTGCCCATCCCTGGGTGTTGGTCTTGTAACAGCACCGGTACGTAATTCTCATAGTTCTCATCAATAGTGGATCATTCCTGGTTTCTTTACATATATCGTCCGCAGATAAAGACACTTAATTTATTGAAATAAAAGCAAAGCGGTTTTTCAATGGTACCGCCTTGTAACAGTAATCGAGACAATCCATCAGTATTTGCCATATTTTTTTCCTTTTCTATATTGTACATTATTATAAATAATACAGATACTGTTGGAACACTAAGGTTTTTACTTATTGCTTTATTGCATGTGTATCTTATCGGTATTCATTGTGCTTCCGCGGTCGTCAATAACATTATACTCTTGGTATCCGGGTTAGAACCGCGTCGTTTCATCCTCAGTCTTATGGGACATCTTCAGGGCTGTTGCAGCACACTGACTGGAGACTATTGGTTTCGGAGGGATTTATATAGGGCTTGTTACGGGTCAATGGAGCGGAGGAGTTATAATCAATGAACCGTGGAGGTTTAATCAGTTGAGATATCCAGGAATGATGCAAGGAATAGCCATCCTCGCGATTTTAATTATTAGGATGCTATAGATTCATGGATGTTTTGGTATGTAAATAAAACTTGCAGGTTAAAATTTCCTGATAATATAATGATTATAAAATACCTTCCGAAATATTTCTGTATATGGTGTGATAGATAAATAGCGATACACGCACTTACTTTATTTTGAACGGAATATCCTGGATGTCGTTATTCTTTTAGTTCTTCCACCTAAAAATAAACCACTATGATTTGGGTACTGTAAACCAATTGTACGAAAGTCGTTCAATGATGATCGAAATTTATTATTGGTTTGATACAACATTTACGTTGCCCAAAAGCAAATTGTGGTTCAACATTCGATCCAAACTCGGTCTATTAAGCGACAACTAGCAGTCGTTCAATAGTCAATTGTATATTGCCTTTCAGTTTTCGACAATAATAGCGATTGTAGATATTATCTGATTCCAGTTCTACACAGTTTTATAAAAGCATATATGTATGTCTGTGTCTAACAGATTTCGAGATATTTACAATTTGGTCCTCGATAGCTTAATGTAGATATGTATTTACATATTCTTTCAAGAAATCTGAGATGCGAAGAAACTCGTCAAAAATGAATTTTTAATAAAGAGGTACCTAAAATTAGCTTCTTGTCGATGATGTTTTTGTGTATTATTTCCCCTTAAAATACGTCAACCGTAATAACTGTCTGTTTACTCTATTTACTTTCGCAGATTGAATAAACCGGACAGAAATGGAAAGTACTCGAAAGCCAAACAAGATGAAAAACAACAACGGTTACGGTAAAAAAAGAGAAAACACTTCAACGGTTAAACTTTGAATTTACTCAAATTTAATGAGAATTTATTTTCTTTCTCATACTTGACTAGCCGCCCAGAAATGGAACTGGAGATTTATTTAGCTAATAAAGTGGTTAAGTAAACTTTTCCCTCTTACTTAGTGTACTTGACGGTTTATCTTCGGCATCTCTCTAAATTTAATGACGGAAAATTACCGTTCTATTTTCAAGGATCATTTCCGCTACCGCCAAGTTATTCAAAGTCGATAGATATCTAATTAAGCTTGTTTTATGACCAATTTTTTTTTTACTGGGTAACAAAATGATTGCACTTAACATTCGAATTACAAAAATTTTGCGTGGATCTTAATTAGGAAAATAATTTCTAGAAAATAATCCATCTATGCACACTTCCATTATCCACTGTGTGTTAATTGAAAAACTTTGATGTCACGTTCTTGAAGGTGTATACTATCAAATACCTTCCGTTATTTGTTATGTTTAGAAATACAACATTAAGAAAGGTTATCGTCAACAAAGTTTAAATTCCCTTTAGATCTCTATCTGTAAGTGTCTATCGTGCAACTACGGTTGACAAATTTTTCAAATATTAATTAAACAGGTATGTGTTTCTAGTTTCAAGGTCTACTGAAAAAACTTTCTGCATGTACAGTAATTACAAAGCTAAAAGTTGGTCACAATAAAAAAGAGTACAGGAATAATAGATTATTCGTTTACGTTAGAGTAACTTGATAACTACGTATAAACGCTATACTAGTAATCTGTTACATAGACTTCAGCAGTCGTCAATAACACTATACTCCTGGTTTCCGGGTTGGAACCGCGTCATTATCGTAGCTTCTGTTGACGCTTCGTCCTCGCTCTTATGGGACATCTACAGAGCTATTCGTACTCACTGACTGGGGACCATTCGTCTCCAGTGAACAGAGTGGAAAAGTTACGAATTAATGAACCGCAGCGGTTGCTAGGAGTTTTAATCAGTTGGGATTTCCAAGTATAACGTAAGAGGTAGCTATCGTCGCGATTTAAATGTGTTGTGATGTTTGAAGATTTCTATAAATTTGCGGATTTTCCTACTAGTACTGAGGATTGCAAGACAAAATGCAAGTACAGTTAAATTGGATTTAGTGGCCAGTTTCCAGTACATGCTCGTCCAGCACGGACCCGGTTATACGCAACAATCGCGTACAGCGCTCGTGCTCAGTAAACATGAGTACCAATCATTTTGTTCACTGATGTATATACTACCGCGCGAACATGGAATCTGGTAAGTACCAGAGGCTTCCAAATGATTGCAGTCTTTGATGGAGAAGTAGTTGGAGAGTTTGAAGTTGGGTTTGAAGATGGTTTTTATGTTGTTCATGAAGAGGATGTTACTAATGCGATCGGTAACTCCTTGAATATAGGATGGATACTCTTGCATAGGGAAATTAGAATTAGATGAGGGTACTTGCTGTGGAGAAGGATTTAAGTGACGGTTAATTATAGCTTGAATATGTAACCTACAGTAGTTATTGCGGATAAGTGTTTCGGTGATGTGGTTCAGTTCTTGAAGAAGCGAATTGGGTTCAGATACGGAAATGGTCCGTTGGATAAGAAAATTGCTAACCCCCGTGTTTGGGCTGGATAATGGTCTGAGAGGCAATTGAGATGTTTATCTGTGTGCGTGGGTTTTCAGTAAACGGAATGTCCGAGCGCACCGTCAGGACACTCGCGTATGAGAACATCTAGGAAAGAAAAATAATCGTCTACCGTTCGACCGCCATGGTGAAGGGTATGAAATCAATTGAGAATTCAGAAACGATAGCAAATTATTTAAAGTTTCATGTGCATCAGGATAGATGGCAAAGATGTCGTCAACATACCTATACTTACACTTGGGCTTAAGATTGAGAAATAATAGTACTACTTGCTACTTACTATTATAATAAGAACATTCAGAAATTTATAAAAACCTTAAAAATCTCAACAATTTAAATCGCAACGATGGCTAGCCCTTACATGAGACCTGGAAATCCCAACTAATTAAACCTCCTAGCAGATGCCAATATTTCGTGGTACAAGTACAACAGAGTATGGCCTGCGCCATGACGCCCGAACAGAGGTCCTTAATAAGATCGTCGGCAATGGAGTTATGTGTCTCATAACATCATTATATAATATCAATATCTTTAAAAATAGATGTACTTCGAATAATTCAAAAAATATTTTTTAAGTAAAAAATTGTCTATCAAGGCAGATCAAGTGGTGAATTTATGTTTATGTTACCTTATAGAATGAGTTTTTTAAAAGAATGGCTGTGATAATTTGCGATGTTGGCAGATTTTGAAAGTAGAAGAAACACACTCACATTCCATTAATCCGCGATGAACTAATCGCATTTCCAATAGGTGATTGGAAATAAGGGTGTAATTACTTATACGAAAAAGTAAAGAATGCTATCGGAAGTGATACATTATCGGCAGAGTTGGCGTCACAATACAAAAGCAAATGAGCTGCTGCATCTTGCAGTAAAAATCAATCATGGTTTGATGACCACATAGAGCTTCCTTGTAACACATAACCGCATCATCTGCCTGAGAAACAAAAACAAAAAGTATTGGAAACTACATCCAGCTCCTAAGAATTAAGTTACACTGCTCAAATGTCACGTCGATCTGCATTCTATCAAATTGCAGGCTGCTAATATATTGCAAGATATTGCACATTCCACTTATGATAGGGCAAAAGTGTACGGGAAACCTATCGTAAAATAGTATTCTTAGCTTTGGTGCACAGAGTATTGAAGAAATAAATAATAACGAAGTAGGGTTGCGATGGAGGCTCGAGTATGAGCCAATACAAGCACAGATTTTTAGTATTTCTAACGCCTTTCTCCATCCGAGCAAATTAACAATCATCGGTTCGTACTCTGTTTTCTGCACCTTTGTTACATATTTTTTAATGCTGTATATAATTGTGCATATATACGATTCACCTCATGACTTCAATCTTTTCAATGCCTCCCCATGTCATAAAAACGTAAAAATGTAGTGTTATAAACAGAAATAGTTATTTGGTCATGATTTCGTGAAATTTTGCCTGTGTGTGACGGTTCAAAAACACAGAGGAATCTCCTGTGGCAAGCCTTTAATTGAACGAGCATGCAGTCCGGGAAGATATATTTGTTATCAATGTGGATATCAAGATACTTTTTAGTAAAAGTGTGGGATATAAGTCGACAACAATAGACATTTAAAACTCGTAACTAAATGTTAATGTTTTAGATAGAGACAACAAGATTACCCTCATTTGGACACTATGACGTACTAACATTGATGGCAACGAGAGCCCTTGCTGAAGCCATTCCGCTGGTTCCAGAACCGTTGGTTGGCATATCTTTGGATGCTGCCAAAACGCATGTTATGCTCTGGCCAGAAGAAGAAGCTTTCGAACATGGGGTAACTCCACAGGACTCATGCGAAGATATTTATGATGTGCACCCGAAACAGAGCCAGGAAGCTTATAAAGCTTGAGAAATCTGTTAGCACTCTAATTCCTATTCCTTACCGACCATTTCGCACTGTCCAACCGTCTGCAGAATCAGACATTGTACGTTTGGCGAGACCTTTGTAACACCTGATAGCCCAAGGAAAATTTCGCTAAGCGAATTTCTGGAATTTGTCAGAAGGGCATTGGAAATTTTAATGTTATCATATTTTTAATTTTTTCATCTAAAACTAAACTCTATCCCCAATAGCATAAGTGCAAAAATACCTTATTTTTTTAAGCAGTAGGCTCCAGGCTCGAAAGAAGCATGGAAGAATTGAACCGCCAAGTGTAGCACGATACATGAACGAAACCAGGCATAATATTAAATTAGAAAACTCTAAATCATAACTTCCTCGCGAGAATTATACGCTTATGCAACCATTCATATGAAAAGGAATAAAAATCTGCTAAACCTAGAAGAGGGTCTTCTCAGCTGCTCGGTATTGATGAATTTATTGCATTACACCGCAGCTTTTTCCCTTTAATTGCTAATATTTCACATGTTTTAGTTTAGGCTAGGAGTTAAAATTAAGCACTTGTAGATATCTTTTGGAGTAGGAACAGAACGAGACATATTTGAATAAGAAGTATTTTTCTCATACCAACGATTGACAATGGAGATCAACCAATTTCCGCTTTCATTAAACATCTTGTATAGCGCGGAGTGTACCTATAACTTAGCGTTTGTCATAGAGTTTAAACTCTATGTTTGTAGAGTTTGAACTCTATGCGAATGCGCCAATAACATTTTATTATTAGTTTTCATAATTATTTTATTTTTGATCTTTTTAACTTAGTTACGTTTTTATAACAATTTTCGGCCTGTTCGCGAGACTGGTAGCAACAAATTCGAAAATAAAAAGAGCAATAAAAAAATAGAGATCATTTGCTTTCATTATGATTTAATTCCTCATTTGAAGAAATATGGTCTTTCTGCTAATTTAAATCAATCAAGATGAAATAAGATAAAGTAATTACTTTGACTTCGTATACCACTATTGTGGTTGGAAAAATGTTACTTTATGTAATTTTGATATCAAAGCGAAACACAATTCATTCAATTCAATATTTTACTTTAAGAGCAAACGTTGATCTCGCACAAAATCTGTAGTTGCTATTGTTGTTTACTCTTGTTATTGCCAAAAACGGACATGTTTCTGCCTACCCGGCGACGTGAACTTTATATTGCATATGGAAATTCCTGGTGTAATTCGAAATTGTAGATAATATTACAAAATTTCTTTTGAGAGTCGCAGACGCACGTCTCCATTCAGTATATACATACATTCAATCGATTACTGGAAACGCGAAACTTTCTATATTCCACTCTTTTTCTTCAGCCGAAAAGTAGAGGAAACGCGAAACAATTCTTATGCACGAACAGAGACAAAATTAATCACCCCCGGTGCCTGTGATTTACATCTAACATCCTCCTTGTACGCCTTTAGCGTGACATATTACAAATGCATAAATTTACATTAAAGGGAATTAATTATACGTCACATACAGATTTCTCCAGAGGAAAATACGACCAAAAAGAACGTCATTTCCTTCAGCGACTAGACAGCCTCAACATCCACAATCAATCAACATATACGATGGAAACTCCCAACAATCAGAACTTAATACATGCATACGTTAGAATCATGTACATATGTTTATAGATGTATCAGTGTTTGAGTGTCTAACGAAACTGTTTTTAATACGTTACCTTGTAGTAATCCTACATTGCACGTCTGACTGTTTTAAAATCTGAAAATTGACAGAAAAATTTATTGTTTAAACATAATTTAGGCTTGAATGATTAAATCTACCTATTTCCAGAAGGCCCACAGAAAAAAAATTTTAACAATATTTTAGAATCAGAAATAACCAAACTATTTAATTAAGTTACTTGATTCTCAATTGAAGTTTTAAAAAAAAAAATTAACAAGTAAATTCAAGAACTTTTAATACAATGAGTAAAGCTTACAAAAGTAATATGTAAAGCAGAGCGCCTATACACTACAAAATGCAAATCGATACTAACTCAATAATATTCGAACAAGTTTAGAATGTCCTAACCAAATAAACAGTTTAGCGTTTCTTGTGTATGGTTATAACACAATTCTTCCTTCCCCAGAATGAGCAAATACAGGACGCTGGATTTGCTCAGTTCTTGCATCTTCAGCTGCATTCATCGTGGTTTTATACGTTTTCCATTACTAATATCCCACGATGATGATTATTCCTGCGAATATGATCGCTATTTGCCCGTGAGTGTGTTGTCAATTTGGCGGGCGATATATCTTCGTTGCGGAGATTATCTGCTAGGATTTTTACATTTTTTATATCTTTCTGGTTGATCGTGGACGCTTGTAGGGTTCTTCGCGTTGGTCCATGTGGTAGGCTTACATTATGATCATGTAATTTGAAGATGTTTTCCTCGGGCAGAGCCTTACTCGGGAGGAATTTTTCGTCTTTAATTTCTACGCTGCAGTAGCCTAACCCGATTACTGATGGTTCTTGTATTACTATCAAGCCCTCTTGGGGACATATCGAGTAGATCGCAGTCGGTTCCTTTGGGTTGATTAAAACTTTTGTCGCAGTAACCTTCTGTACTAATGTTTCGGTTATTGTGACGGCGGTGATGGGACAGGTGCTGGTGACGCGGACGAGCATGTCCTTCAGGCATGGGTCTCCTCTCATTAGGTGTTCGCGTTTGCAGAAGTACATGTTTCCAATCGAATCGCATCTTCTTTCCGAGTTCCAATAATTCTTGTTGTCAAATAGGTAAGGTGTTTCGGGGATTATCCCGTGATTGTTTAGGTACACGGGAAAGAGGTGGAAGTAGTTATAAGGTTCGGATATTATAGGCACATGTATTTTGAACAGAATTATATTGTCGCTAGCAATGAAATCAGTTGAAGAGAACGAGTAATAATTATTGAGATGGTTGAAATTCGGTGAATGCTCTGAGCCGTAATCGCTGTTTATTACGTTCAATATTCTCTCTATTTCGTGTGTTTGTAATATTGACGTATGGAGGATGTGCGCATTAGGGAATGATAAAGCTGTTTGCAAATTATTCATAACATCTAACAATATTTGCAATTCTATTTCCATTGTTAAATTCACCGACATTATTTCAGTGTGTTCTTGTAATATCTTATCGTCTCGGGTAACCTGACTCAATTGCATCATAATTTTGTTTTGGTTGTCTTGATTTCGAATGTATTAGTATATTTTGTAATAATTTCCTTTAGGATCGTTTGCTGTTTTGCGAGCGAACTTTGTAGTTTAAATTTGTTTCTGTTTATCGTCTCAATGTATTTGTCGATATAATTCCTATCGTTGGCGTCCATGGTACCGAATAAATATTTTGACATTGTGCTTATGCCATCGAAAACTGCTCTTTTATGTCAAGTACTAAGTATACTAGATATTATGTTCGTAGTTCTATTATTCAAGATATTCGCAATTTCATAGTAGAAGCGAGAAGTGATTGGGGTTATCAACCAAAAAGTTCTTTAGCAAGACTATGTTATTTTGGATTATGGAAGTAGTTGTAGCTGGTATGCTGATGTTTTCGTGATATAACAAAATATGTTCATTCTCGATTACTCGGGCCCTGCCTAATTGCAAAGGGAGGATCGGATTTTTCAGGGTTTCGCTTTGAATTGAGTATGCGGGATAAAGGAATGTTGTCGTCAGGGTCAGTATCATTATTGACGTTGTCATCGTGTCGATTACCTGGAACAATGAATTTTCGTTGGAGTTTTTATTGTTTTTGGTGAATTACCTTGTCATTAGATATTATTTTATTATCATCTATAATTTTTGGGTTGCCTAATTTGACAAATGTTTTTTTTGGTTTTTGTTGTTGTTCTTAGAGTATAATAATTGTTCTACATTCAGCGCAAGTGAGCGTTTCGGTAGCGGTTTTCGCGTTCTAGTGTTTGAGTTTGTTTCTTTCTTAAGTTTTCGGATAATTGATTAGACAATAGTTCCAGTACTTGCGTGTGTTCAATAATGTAGTTCTAAATCTGTTCGTTCTTCGTTAGTTCGAAGGGGTTGTTAAAGTTCAATTAACCCTTGGCAATTTGAAACGGTGTATACTCCGTAGCGGAGTGTATGCTATTGTTGTATGAAAGAATCACGTAATTCATTAAGTCCGTTATGTTCTGGTTTGGCTTTTCTTCTCTTAATATTCGTACACTTTCTATGATACTTGAATGAAAACGTTCTATAGGGCTATTGCTGTTAGGGTTGTATGCGGTCGTGTAGTGTAATTCGATTTCCTATAGATTACATAGGTCTTGAAACACTTTATTCCTAAAATCTATACCGTTGTTACAGGTGATTTTCCTCGGTACTCCGAAATAGGAGAAGTGTTGAATTATCTCATTTGCGCTTTCGATCACGTTTAGTGATGTTATAGGGTATGCTTGTCCGAATTTCGAGAAACTGTCGATAATTGTAATAAAGTACTGATTGGAGATCTTAAAAGAATCAATACAAAGATCTTCGAACGGTTTCGATCCAATGGGTATAGATTTAAAGATTAGTTTATTCGGGTGTCTCTCATATTTTGTTTGGTTGCCCAAACGATCGCTAATAATTCTTTTTCAATGGTGCTGTAATTGCACTCGGCGGGGTTTAGTGTACGGCTTGCGTATGTAATTGGTAAATCTTTTCCGATCGGACCTTGAGATAGCACGGCTCCTAGAGCGAAGTTAGAGGCGTCCGTTCTGATGTTAAATGGTTTTGTAAAGTCGGGGTATTACAAAATCGGATCTTCTATTAATATGTTTCTACAAGTTTCCACGCATTTAATAAATTCCGGTGTATGTTTAACTTGGATGTTTTCCTTTAGACAACGCGTTAGTGGTTTCGTTAAATGTGCGAAATTCTTAATAAATTTACGGTAGTAGCCGACGAGACTTAGAAATGATTTGATTTCTCTTGCGGTTTTTGGGGACGAGAAACTTTTTTATTGCCTCGATTTTTCGCAGGTTAGGTCTTACACCTTCAAGGGTTACAACATGCCCTAAAAACTCTACCGATTTACATAAAAATTCGGATTTGCATAATTGTACCTTCAACCCAGCTTCTCGCAGTACCTTAAAGACCTTTCTTAGACCGGAGATATGCTCTTGCAGACTCGTGGAAAATATTATAATGTCCATGTAAACAAGACAGATTTTACTCTGTAAATCTTTAAGTACGTTATCCATAACTCTAGAATGTCGCGGGCGCGTTTTTTAACCCAAAGGGCATACGAACAAATTCATAGTTCCCGTTCTCTACATTGAACGCCGTTTTCGGGATAAATTCTGGTTGTAACTCGATTTGATGAAAGCCGGAGGCTAGATCGATGGTGGTGAAATAATTACAACGCCCGAGTTTGTCTAAGATATCGTTTATGTTGGGTAACGGATACCTATCATCGATAGTCTTCTCGTTGAGCTTTCTATAATCGATGACGATTCTCCACTTTTGTTGACCGCTGGCGTCCAGTTTTTTAGGGACGATCCATATAGGTGAGCTCCAGGGCGATTGGCTCGGCTTGATGATACCGTCGTTCAGCATCTTATCAATTTGTTTATGGACTTCGTTCTTGTGCACGTACGGATATCTGTACGATTTGGTGTGAATCGGTACCTCGTCCGTGGTTTTAATTTCGTGCTGTATTTTATTTGTGAACGTTAGTTTGCTGGAGTTGTCATGGAAGATTTCCGGGAATTCCGAAATGATTTTACCCAGCATTCATTTTTTCTCGGAATTTAGGTCTTCTGTTCTTAGATTCTGAAGTGAGACAGCATTTACGTGATCTGTCGCGGGTTGCGCGCTTTCTATATGGAAACACTCAAATTCGCTCAGATTGATATATAGTGCCGAATTGCTCTATGAAACCGTCAGGTATCGTCACATCGACGTTTCTTTAGTAGAGTAGCGAAACTCTATTTTAGCCATTTGATTTTCTACGTTAGTTATACACCCCGGTATTCTAATAGAATCACGATATATTAGCTCTTTAATTATTACTTCCGTGCCACCCGGTAGGGATGTGTTAACGTCCCTAGCGACTGCCGATTCATCGGGAATTTCGATTTTTTGTGTACGGAAATCGGTTCTGTATGAAAGGAAAATTTGGATATTACCATTGCTTAGCGTTTGCTTATCCAAGTCCATTTTTAAACGTAGTTTTTTCAAGTATTGTAAACCTAATATTCCCTCGAAGTACTTGTGGAAAGGAAACAGTACACATTCAAACGAGTCGGATACATTGAATTCGTTTAGGAGAGGAATTTTAGCTCTAAATTTGCTATGCTTTGTACCAGCACAGGTAGTAATTGGGGCACTGCTTTGATAGATTTGTTTGGGGAAATACTTTTAGGGTCTTAATAGAGAGTTGTGACATCCTGTATCAATTAGAAGTTGGGAATATTTTCTATTTGTATAAATGGCAACGAGTTGGCAATACTGATATTATTCAAATCTATCCTATGTTGTTGTCGTCTGTTACTTCGTGAAAATTTTGAGAGTTGCTATCGTCAGTATAATAATATTCGAAATTTTTTTTCAATTTATGCTTTTTCATTTTTCATTCATTTAACGATAAACTGAGAGAAAATAAGGGCAGAAAACCTCCATGCATTTATATTCCCCTTACGGAATTTGCGTAACTGCACAAATACAAGGAAAACGTACCCGCCGACCTCATTTAATAGTTTCTTAGGAATAAACATTGAGTTGATCAATTTGCATTCTGAAGTAAAACTTAAAATTTAGGTAGAAATTTCATGAATTACAGTTACTTTGATTAAACAAAAGAGACGTCATACTTTATCGTATCACTGGAATAATTACTAAGGAAATTCTATCCTGCATTGGTTGGTTAAAAGAAAAACACACAAACTTTCTTTACGCCTTTTCTTTCACTAAATCCTTCCGGCCAAAAATACTTCGATCGTCGTCTTTACGGGCTTTCACAGTGTTGAAAAGTTGTCGACATTTAACGCCGCTCAAAATCCGAACCAATTTGTCATTCTAACCAATCCCAATCTCGACCTACACGAGTGACTTCTTCGTTTGGCTGCTTGATTAATGGAATGCGTACCGAAAGGAAAACTTAGGAAACGTTCGTGAAAAATTACGCCGGGCTGCCGCATGCGATGCGAAAAGAAATTTTAGACGACAAAACATACACATTCGTAAACTATTCCCGGAAAAAATATATTTGCAAAGTTTCTCCACGATATAGATTATTCACGACGTCATAAATAGAGCGGCTATAATTTGTTCTTCTCTTCCTTTTCCAGGCTGAAGAATTGAATTCCATTGTCGGGAATGCGTTTCGTATGGCCTACGCAGCTCAGCTTCAAAAACAACCGACTTTCCAGGATGTGATCGCCTCGCAATTGGAACAAACACAAACCGATAAAGTACTTTGGGTAAGTTTCCTTTAAACCATCAAATTCCGCTTACATTATTAATATAACCAAATGAACTAGTATCTTAGTAAATGCATATTAATAATATTCACATTCGATGCACCCATATATTCTTATCCGATTTTCATTTGTTTTCAAGTTACAGCGTAACTACAAATAAACAAAGTTTCATACATTTTCTTTTTTGATAATAGCATTTTTTTAGTAAATGTTCAAAAATACCGCCGTTTACCTCTAAATATTTTATGTTTGGTTTATGAACGACGCTTGGTGCTGTACTAGCTGCTTCATGTTTCATGTCTTTCTTTAATGTTGGCTGCAGTATTTCTAATACACCGAATTAGGGCATCGCGAGTGTCGACTTATACCGTGTAAACTTAACCTTTCAGAACTACCGTGATCAATCCAAACCCCTGGAAGAGCCTGCATCATGCTAATAATACATTTCCATCTTAATGTTTAAAATATCATCCTCCAACAGTCCTTGTAATTTATTTTGTAAAAAATTTAAGTAGTACTCCCCTGTAAGGTGATTCTCCTGAAATGAACCAATTAAGTAACTATACCATACCACATATTTACCGAAAACTTGTGCTGAAAATTACTTTCGAGTGTTGCGTGAAGATTTTCATCTGACCGTACATTAGAGTGCTGAGTATTATTAATGCCGTCACGAACGAATATTGCTTGATTCGTGTAAACATCATGCGCGATACAACACGACTATTATTACTTATCCGCCCACAAAATTTAATACATCCTTTCCATTCCATCCTATCCTTGGCATAATCTTTCTAGTTGTAGGTGCTGTATACGTTGAATATAGTATATGGTATAGGCCTTGCTCGTGGAGTGTGTTCACTACTCTTTTTGTGGAATGCCTAATTGAGCACCAATTCTTCGTGAGTCCATAGGTCGTTGGATTACCTTTTACTAGATCCAGAATATTTTCACTTGCACCATATTCTTCAACACCAGCTGTATCATTCACGTCTAAAAACCATAAACAAGCACCATACTTGCATATTTGAAATTTGAATAAGCACGTGACATTTTCTAACAAACTATTGTCAAACCTGGAAATAACCGTTAAAGCACTATCAACGCATGATTTTGAGCGTGGAAAGGATTGATTCAGGTGGCCAGCCGGCAAATCATATATGATAAAAAGCGACAATACTTTTAGTATAGAACGTATCTGACTTTTTGTTTTACGTTGGTAGTCAATACAAGGATATTTTTATTTTATTTAAGTCGTATAAACTCTGAAACAAGCAAAAATTTGGACCATTTACAAGAACGCTAGTTAATATTTTTTAATTACGGTATTGAAAATAAATGAAAATCTGATGAGAGCATATGAGTTCTTTTTAGATTATTTTCACGTGTACAATACACTCCTGGAGTTTGATCCGTTGCTCCCGACTCATTCTGTATTTTAAATATAATTCGTTTTGTTACTATTGGTCGAACGTCAACAAGGCTGTCTAATGCCAGCTGTGGTAGAAGAAAGACGCGTTTAGAAGTGAAAAGTATTGATTAGTAGTTTGATTCGTGAATTTAGTGGTTAAAAAAATATAATAATAAAGTGCATGTATCGACT
>LR736925.1:0-148654 GCA_902654985.2 Oryctes borbonicus | reverse complement strand
ATATATATATATATATATATATATATATATATATATATATATAGCATATATATATATGGTTGATACCGACAGATATAGAAAAAGGAAACCAATCTCATACTCTTTTACAGAATCGAATTGTGTTAAAATATAGTCAACTTTGTATATGAGTAAAATCAAATAAGAATCATCAACATAAGTTGCAGTACCAAATATTTGCTGACAGAAAATATTATCGAAAGTCAAAAAGCTCGCTAAAATTAAGTTATAAGAAGTTCCTTAAGTATATCGTAATTACTTATTAAACCATTAAAAAGTATTGCCATCAACTTCATAAATTAGAAAGCCAAAAAGTTACAAAGGCCTAAATGTCACTATTTTCTAACTATTTAGTTTTTCCAAATATTAAAATGGGGTAAGTTAATGGAACAATGTTCTGAGGTTAAAAGAAAGTTGTCTGTTATAATAAAGAATACTAAGTCAAGCGGGATATTGGTAAAACATCGGCTTTTTAATGTCTCACACCCTAGTTACCACGAAAAGAACTTTAAATTACTCCATGAAATTTTGAGAAGAAACAATTACCCTAAGTTCACTTGTTACCAATATACTGCATTCCTGTCCTAGTCCGAACAATAATATTGTGTCACCCTGATTCGGGAGCTACCCTACCAAATGTTAATCAGGATAATATCACACTTCAATCAGTATTCCGAAAACTTCAATATATTCCGAATCTTAACGAGAAGATTTCAACATATTCAAGGGATACCATAATTTAAAAATAGCCATTTATACTTAAAAAAAACTTAATGTATTTTCTTCTAAAGTTAAAGAAAGTTTGAATTATTTGAGTCATCCATCAGATTAATTGTAAGGATTGTTCGGGTTGTTACATCGGCCAAATGTCTCTAAAATTGAATAATCACATTTCAGATTACAAAAGCGATGTCCATAACAACATACACTCCACATTTTTGAAAAGTATATATGCCTCGTTTTTGATGTGATTTTCGTACATGTAAGTTTATTTTTATATTTTCAATTCATGTCTTAATTGTAATTGGTTTTTAATTCCATGCTGATGAAGACTAAAAAAAACACTCGAAACATTTTGGTGTTTCAAATATAGAAAATGGTAACATTTAGGCCTTTGTAACTTTTTGCCTTTCAAACTTATGGAGTCGACGATACTTTTTAATAGTTACGTAATACTGCGTTACTTCTGGAAAAAAATTACTTATTAACGGTTTTGTATTTTTTGGATAACCACTTCTTTCCAGATATTGGTGAATAATGACTATACATCAGGCAAAATGTAATACTGTTTTCAGGAAATATTACATCTTTTATCTTTGAAACGAATTCTGTGGAATTTTTAACAAAAATATCTCAAAGAAACTTAAAAAACTACTTAATAGTTTACAAAAATATTTCGATAAGTTAATTGGGTGAATTTATCGTAGAAACGACATTCTTAAATAAATTATTAACATAGTTATCAGCTCTCCTCTGTCGTAGTAATATTCTTATTGAGTTAGATGTTTAAAATAAATCACTCATGTAGTTTCTAAAATGACTAATAATATTAGCAACGCTTACAACCTTTTATTTTACAACTATTCTGTATAATGTTTTGGGAAAGACTTAATATGCATGTTTGTGTATATTTTATTGTAGTTTTTGTTGTTACACCATTTTTGCTGTGTATTGAAACCTTCAACAGCGCTGTGTTAGATTTAAATTTCAGTTTATTCCACATTGCATGACTTAAAATACAATTTAAATTTTTAAAATTACCAATTGCGCCATACTATTTTTAAACATTGTATTTCGCTTTTATAACATGTGTACTTTTATTGTTTAGACATAGTACGTGGTCTTATTTTTGATTGTTCTGTCGGTAAAAATAAACTAATAAACTGTAAATTTTCCAAATTTTTAATGTAACACTTGTAATTATTATAGTTTAATAAAGACAAAAGTTATTGTCAAATCGTCCCAAATCGAATTCAATAAATAATTAGACCGAAACTGCTCAAAAAATTGACGGTTTCTATTAACATTGATCCATCTATTGACGTATTCTTTATAAATTCTATAGTTGCAACCTACTTTTCTAAGCATTGTTTGAACATTTTCTATCAAAGCACTATTTTCTTTATTGGCCTACTTTAGAAAACTAAACTCTTGTAATGAATGCTCTATCCATCTTACAAATATCTATCGCGAAAAGACTATTTGCAGTAATTGATAATGCTCAATATAATATATTTTCGTTTGATACTTTTATGATCAAGATTTAAAGAGAAACTTGGAAATCACATTCTTTCTATAGAGAACGACATTTATCATTTGCCATAACATCACTAAATCAAAGCAAGTTTAAATTTGAATATTCATGTCCCTCAAGTTCACCGCAGGTAATAAAACTTTTGACAACTAGTATACTTGGAACGTCCAACCTTTTTGCTACTAACTTTAAAGCAAATGGAAGGAACGATTACTCTGCATTGTAATATAAATACTACATGCACCAACTTGTCAGTTGCATGCCAGCAGCAAACAGTTTATTTTTTTCCACATATTTTTGCTCTGTGCTCTCATATTAAAATTTAAGAAGATTGTTACCATACCTTTTTGTATATCCGCATGCAACTTGCCATATATATAACTTATAGAATCTTTAATCATTAATATGTCTGAAAGGTCCAACATTAAGTTCTTTTCTGTAATCAAGCATTAAATTTGATTTCTCAGCAATAATCGCCAATTCTAGTTGGAAAAACAAATGAACACATAAAAACAAGATCGTACAAGTTAAAGATTAAAGAAAACGCAATTTGTATTTAAAATACTTAGACATCTTACAAAAAAAAACTGTATTAACGCAAATTCAATCTGAAACTAACTTTGCAGCCATATTATATAAAAACTGCTAGTATCTGTGGTAATATGTCCATTTGCCGTTAGCTGTAATCACGTTATGTAAACAAAATCTGTTCGAAGATCATCCCAGCAGAGTCTAGAACTGACGATATTGTTATGAACAATCCAATCCCTCCTTCCCCCGTACCACTCCTAGAAATTAAGTGGGCTGCTGGGGAAGAGGGGAAGGAGGGATTGGATTGCTTATAACAATATCGTCAGTTCTAGACTCTGCTGGAATGATCTTCGAACAGATTTTGTTTACATGACGAGATTATATTACATTTGAAAATCGATTTCCCAAAAAAAATTTACCAATTTAATCCACTGAAAATGTAGTTTTAACAAAGCTGTGTAAAGTTTTCGACAAAATGCTGGCAACCATGTAATTTTTCTTTTTCTCTTCGTAGACGCAAGAATTATCAGCTGCCCTGAAGAAAGATAAACCAACTCAAATATTGAATAACCAAACGGTCGAAATGGACGTGCAACTAAATAGTAACGACGGTACCCTTAGACTACCACCTCCAAGTTCCATTCCTGGTCTCAAACCCAATCATAAGTACAACGTAATGTGTCCGAATGAGAAAACTCAATCTCAGCAAAGCACGCCCAGTAGTGACGAAAGCAACTCCCCCACTGAGATGAATTCCTATAAGCGAATGACCGAAAAACCACCTCTAATAAAACGATTAGCGATGGGATTAACTGGTAGCAACCACCATAGTCCAGATGACGACAGCTGTCCTTTAGTTAATGACGGATCGATAAGCAGCACACCAGGCAGCCCGACGAATAGACCCTTATCAGGTGGGTATGTTAACGAATCAACCAATGACGACTCTAGAAAAACCAACAATGTAGACACTTTAAGGAACGAGACCGTAGAGAATCTAACGCCGAAACATATAGAAGTGGAAACGAATAAGCTACTCCAAAGTTCCCCAGCATCGACGGATCACGAATTTAAAACCAAAAGAATATCCCAAATTAGTTCTAGTAGTTCGAGTTCATGCCCGCAAACGGGAACCGAAAGTACACTTCTAGGATTCACTCCGACACCACCGCCACTGCCCGAGCGCACTGATTCTTTAAATAATAAGGAAGAAGGTGAACTCAGACTGGCGCCTTGGTTTCAAGCAGGCATCCCGAGGGAAATCGCACTGGAGATACTCGCCCAAGAACCGGTAGGAGCTTTTATGGTCAGAGAAAGTACCAGTAAGCCTGGATGTTACGCTCTTTCGCTGAGAGTGCCCAGAAGTTTCCAACCAACCGGCATCGCACATTATCTGATCGTTAGGACAAACAAAGGCTACAAAATTAAGGTATGCGTTTACTAGAGTTCACATTAATTTAAAATCTCGTTACCAAAACTGATTAAGTTACGAACTTTACGACTGGGTCAACTTCTCCAGCCGCAAGTTCGTCTGGAATAAAGAGAGTTCACCAACTAATTTTCTATTATATAGTTGTTCTATAAGAGCTAAAATGCTTTGTCGGCACCATTTATCATTCAGCGAGATGCAGTTAAAGCTAATATACTATGCTATAATTACGTTCTTCCTGCAGCATATGTTGTGGTACTTAGAGCTACTTATTATAAATATAAATGGATCTTATTAGTCACCACATAAGAATACTTGTAACTTTAATTTCGTAGCTATATAACATACAATTTTCGTATAATAGAAGTGTGAGTTTTCTTCTATATATCTCTCTTGTTTAAGCATAACGAGAAAATAAGTATAATAGATCTTACCAAATACCATTATTACCCTACTACAAGCTATTAGGTCCCAAAAAGACCTAGCACTGTAGTTAAATGTATGAATTATTACATAAATCATGTTAAAACGGATAAATAAGTGACATGAAAACTATACTTTTGCACATATGCTACATAACATGAAAATTGCAACACCAAGAAGGGATGCGAATTCTTTGACCAAACTTGGCAGAAACGTATTACTATTCGCAGGTAATAATTGATTATAATTTTGTTGCGATGGATCAGATGGCCATGGCATATCTGTCACATAATGTAATCTTTTCTTGCGAGTTTTGATTCAATTTCTACCATTTTCTCTTGTCATGCTTTTGTTTAATGTTTTGAGAGTTTGATTATCCCTAGAGTATGGAACATGGAAATTCACAACTCAAAAGTATCTACTATGAGCAATTAGAGGGTACGCCAATGGGCAACCGCCTATCCCCTTTCATAGCCAACTTGTTCATGAGTAAATTTGAACCGTGTATCAGAAAGGATGCCGCATATTTTCCTAGAATTTGGGTTTGGTATGTAAAGGATATTTTCGCGGTCCTTGATACTAGGCAAAATACTATTCCAATTTTTCTTCCGGCACTTAATTCAAAATTCGAAACTATTAAATTCGCAGTTGAAGAAGAAGTAAACCATCAACATCCATTCCTGGATAGCTTACTAATTAAAAACAACAAATGACTGGAAAAGTGAAACAAACACTAACAGATACATTATGACCGATTCTAACCACTGTAGACAACACAGAATAGCCGCGATTAGTTTCTTAATTAATAAATCAGTAAAACTGCCTTTAAGTAGGTGCAATACATAAGACGACAAGTATTAGTAAAGTTTTTAGGAGTCAAGATATGAACATATGTTTCAGTTCGCGAAATATCCTTAAGAATCTTCTTAGCAATCCAAACGATAGACCAGACATGAAGGAAAGGTCGGAAATTTATTAAATTGGATGTACTGTGGCAAAACCTGTATTGGTCAAACGAAAAAAAATATCTTACCGTTATGCTAAATTAGAATCGTCAAGTGTAGCAAAACACATAATCGAAACCGGACATATTATTATTTACATAAAAAGGAACGCCAATTTAATGAATAGAAAGAATGGACCGTTGTCATTCTCAGTTCTGTTCGATTTGTTGAGGTAAAGCATCATTCGGTCTTCCGTTGTAAATGAGGATCGATGTATCCTCGAAATAGCTATCCCGGATTATTCAATTAATCTTGCGTGGTGCGGAGTGTGCCGATATTTTTGTGTTGTATACCATACTGCCCCACAGTCCCTGCTATAATTATTGGAAATTAACGCCAGTTAAACGAATTCGACACAGGTCGAATTGTTGGCTAGCGCGAAGGTGCTGTTTATTCGGGGAAATTGCAAAATTAACCGGAACCAGTACGCCACCATGCGCTGTTATCAGTCACTAATTAAGAAGAACCAGGAAAATCGTCGAAGAAGAACCGGGGACTGAAGAAGAACTTAGAAGGTGCAGAACCGCTGCCTTCGCTTAATTACACTAAGAGACCGATTCCCCAATACTACGTCAACGGTTAGGTTGCAATCCTGTTGACCACATCTTGTGTTACCACTTGGGGTATAACACCGACAGCGACGATTGGAATGGTGTAGGTTGCGAATGCACTAGGACGTAGATTGAATGAGTAATGAATCTCGATTTTATATAGAGATGAATGGTGGCTGCATGGGGAACGTCGGAGTTATAGTATGAGATGCTATAGCATATGGGAGAGGTATCAGTTGATGTTTCATCCGATGCACAATGAATCTCCAGCATCACGTTGATGAAGTGATGGGACCCCATATTCTTTCGTATTTTCAACAGCTCGAGAACCCACCTTTCCAGCAGGATAATGCCAGTCCCCACATAGCGAGAACATCTCTAAACTGATTCGCCAATCGAACACATCCTATAATATGCGAAACAAACTGAGGAACTGCGAATCATCCGGAAACACTAGAAGCTTTCCGGCATAAATTGCAGGTTGCTTGGGCCAACATACCCACAGAGGACATCAACTACTGGAATCAATGCCAGACAGAGTATGAAACTAATATGGTGAAGCCCAACACATTATTAATAAAAAAATTAAATTGTGTTCTTTTCCTTTGAAATTATAATCGATCATTACCTTTGCAGTGCAATAGTTACACGTTTCTGCTAAGTCTCAATTTCCATGACATACAGAAAATTCACAAAAAAAAGCTAAAACAAACATACGTTTTGAACATTTTTACCCAAAAGATGTAGTATTTTAATCCTTATCCAATATTTAACATGCTTAAATTACTAACTAAATGATAATAATTTTAATGAAGAGAATATTATTTTTACAAACAAGAAATTATCTCTCGTACCTTGTATATAAATAAAATCAATGGACAAAAAGGTTGTCTGTAATTTAAACGGGCAATATCGCAACTTGTCTAAATTTACAACATGGTAAACAACACATAAGTATCGGCACCCTCCGCACCACACAAGTTTAATTTATTATATAGTAATATAATAATTAGTCCGGGACGGCCGTTTCGAGGACACGAATGGTCCTCATCATCAACCGGTGACCGAATTACAATCTAGGTCAAACTTGTAACTAGAAAGTATTGAATGTTTTTAAATGCCGTCTACATTACTTATACCTCTTCCTTCTATTAATAGGGCTTTACAAAAGAATTTACAACGTTGACATCGTTGATAACACACCATTCTGTGATGCCTGAACTTCTTCCGTGTCCACTATCCTTAAGTCGCTACAACCCGAGCTTCGTCAAATCGGATTCCAAGCGAGATTTCGCCGATATCGACCTGGATCCGGACTACAACACGCTAGCAGACTTCCGAAAGATGATGACCGATCTTAATGTGTAACGGCGTCTGGGAAACGAGCAATTAGATCTATATAAATAGACGTATGTAACTATGAACAGCTAGTCTAAATGAACAAAAAGTGTTGCGCGTGAAAAAAACAAAGATGTTTCCCGTACGAAGTTACGAACACATTGCGCCAAAAATGTGAAAATTGTGTATGACATACCTAACGTTTCGAAAGACACATATTCTGTGTACCTTGTGATACCTTGCGATCGAATATGCTCCGCTTTAAGAATAACCGTATATATACTGTTTAGTTTTATTTTTTTTTCTTTTCAAGCAGTCATTACTGATCTGCCGATACCATTGAGAAGGGTATAATTATTACGCTTTTTTTTAAATGCCGTCTACCCTATCTGTTTACCATCTCCTAAACTACTACTTATACGATGACGTTTATTAAAGTATATATTGTAAATGTTCATGTTTCTTAAACCTTTCTAAATATAAAGAAATGTGAATTATAAATATTTTACCAAGAAGTTTGCTGATTAACTGGCAAACGTTAAAGATTACTTTTTAACTTTTGGCACAAAAAGTATAATCATTTAATTTGAAATTGAATTTAACCGGCTATAAACTTCAAATCTCTTAACCTAGAACCTTGTTACAAAATACTTCAACTACTCTCCCCTGTACTTGCTGTATAACCCACATTCTACTACTTCCTGATGCAATTCTATGAGTTCTTCATTTGTTTTCCTGATACGAACACTCTCAATACATTAGGTCTTACTCAACGTATTCTTTTCTATCTATCCAACTTCTCCTACTGCTTGTAATTCAAAATGCAGATTTTGGGGCCGTATGTAACAGTCGGAATTTAGAACCATTTGGATTATTCTCACTTTTAAAAATATTAACATGTCCTTCGACTACTCTGATTTAAGCTATAGAAGAATTGAGTATATCAGTTATTAAAAATTATTTCCTATTAAAATAGAAAGGTGCCATACCAAACATTCCTATGTCAAAATTACTCCAGTATTGTAAATTATATTTTAAAAGTAATTTTATGTACCTCTTTTCGGTGAAAATATTGTTCGATATTAAAAAATTAGTAGACTCCTTAGTAGCTTTTTTTATAAGTAATTTCCAAATAGTTGATAATAAATAAACTACATTCTCTCGTCAATTTCATTTAATGGGTGTGGAAACTACGGCCATTTCATGAATTACCTGGTGTAGTTTTTCTCTGAGATTAATTAAGCTGTCCAAAGTAAACGCCGTCTTTCTATTAAAACAAAATTTAACTTTCTTTTAAATTGATCTATTTATTTTCACGTCAATTAGCCTTGATAGATGCATCCAGCAATCAGTATTCTATTCTTTCTTTCTGACTTATTGTTAGATAAGCATCTTGTTAAATAGTATTACTGTAAAATGAGAGTTGAAGTGGTTCCAGATCCAATGTGAATGTTACACTTATTCTTACGCATAAATGTCTAACAGTCGAAGATAAAGGAAATAACTCCTTCACCATATTCTTTTTTCATTATAACTCTACTAGCACAACTTCAAGTACAAGAGGGCTCCTTGGTGACTAAGCATTGAACCTTTTCACATATATTCATTTTAAAATTATTTGATAATTATGCATTTCTCTATGTGTATGATTTTAAAAATCTGCAAAATATTGGTGGAAATCAATTTTACGTTAATACCACCAAGGTCACCAAGATCTCCTCGTTAGTATCGGCTAAAATTGTACTCGAAATCATCTTTAATATGAATAAATCAATATTAATTTTTATGAGAAACATAAATATAAAAGAAATCAATGTTTATACACGAAATGCGAAAAACATTGTTGTTGCAATTGTTTTTTAAGAATTGTTGACGTTTATATATGAACAAGAAAATACGGAAATGACGATAACATTTTCATTTAAAAGCATTTTTACATGTGTAAATTTTCTATTTTATACTAGTCACTGTATTTTTTTATATGCGTATTTGTGTACATATGTATGTATGTACCATATGCAGGCTTTTGAAAGAAAATTGCGCACTTTACATGATACATGGTTTCTCCCTTTTGACAGTGTATAACGATTAATGTAACTCCCGAAGAGCTGAAAATACGCCCACCCCATATATTGCATATTATTTTTTCGTTTGCTTTATATTATACAGACAATATTTGTACAAATATTAATTTGTAAAACATAATTATTTATTTCTTGTAATAAACTTAAGTTGCAAAATGATTACCGCTTATTATTTTCATACTCTCTTCAAATATTCCAGGAATTTTGTCCTAAATTCCCAAAGTTTTTAAGCAGAATAACCCAGACATAGCTTGTGATATTGTAGGTAATAGCTCTAGTTACAAGGGTTGTTTGAAAAATTCGAACAACAATGAAAAGTGCGTAATTCTTCGGTATAAATCACTTTTATTTTTCAACGTAGCCTCCTCATTTCGTCCAACGTTGTTTGTTCATTCGGCAAAATCAGCGTTCGTTTTCGCAATTACATCCTTGTTTGAATAAAATATCGTTTATTCGTTATATTGAGGAATAGCTAGTAGATCAAGGGAGCTAAATCTGGAGATTCGAGGGGGGCACGTAGAAAGAATTGAGACCCCAACCCTCGAATCGTAAATGTTTTCCTTGCAACTCGATTTTCAAGCTGTTCAATAGCAGTGCATAACGTACAATGGCACAAAAGCAAACCTGACCGATATGCATTAAACCTATACAAAAATGAACCTTGTTTACACTGGGTTTACTTCGTCGCTTGCCAGCCGTTAAAGTTTACTTTTGTCCCGTCCTACCTGCAATAGTTTTACCCTTTTTGTCGAAGATTATTACAATAATCCCAAAAAACTGTCGCCATAACCGTCCCGGTTAATAGAGCAGTCTTCACCTTTTTAACATAAACACCGCTGGCAACCCTTTATTTGTACTATTCTTTGATATTATGCGCGTAAACCTGTGGAGTCTGTTGAAAGAGTTGCAAACTGTCCTTAGAACACATCATACAATTTCGTGTTTGGTCAACTGTGGGCAATCGCGGTGCCATCTTGACAACAACTTTTTCATGTTCAAATGTTGACGCAAAGTTAATAATTGCGTCAACATTTGAACATGAAAAATATATATATAAAAATACACATGTACCCGTGCACTCAAGATACCCACAATACTAGTAATCTGACGCATCTTCACTCTTCCATTGTCCATCACCAGATCATCAGTTTTACCAATGATTTTTGGAGTAGTGGCCTAAACTGAACTGGCCACTTTGAAAATTTTGAAACCACTTATAGAGGCGTAGATTCACCGCAATGTATGTCAAGCTCCTCTTTAGTTTTCTAAGGCGACTTGCTTTTCATGCAGTAGTGTTTTATCAACATATAAAACCCCTTTCGTTGGTACGAATCAAACGTCAAATTGGCTGAAACTATAAACGATTAGCATTCATAACATATACCTTAATCGCTAGATTAGTCTCTACACCCGCTTCGCTTAGTTGCCTATTTCCGACTGTCCCCTCTCGCGTCATCGCTCTCTCATATGGCGAGTTACATTTTTCTACATTCTTTCAATCTTACTACTACTTGATTAATTTTATCTTGAGTAACCTTACCGTTCATTGCACATGTGTACTTTGTCGATTACACGCGCTCATTTCTACCATCGGCTGCTCCTGATTGTTTCTTGCGATGGTACTGGTTGTGTTGGTCGATCCTCTAGCTTCGGACTCCGCTGCTTCAATCTCGTTTTAGCTTCAACCGCATTTGAATTTTTTCTCGCTCAACTTCGATATGATTTTCGTCGAAAGTATCTGCTAATTTCATATTCACTTCCGCTAATTTTAATTCCATTTAACTTATTTTGGCTAACACCGGTATTTCCTTTAATTCAACTTGATTTGAGTTTAATAGGCCACTCACGCTATTTACTATCTTTGTTAACTGAGACCGATACGTTTTCCACAGATCAACATTGTTATCATCTTTGTTGCAAACATCCCGGTTAGCGGGATGATAAAAACAAAACAAAGACACTGTAATCGGTTAGCATTCATATAACATAGGAGCAGAATTTTTACACCCGCTTCGCTTAATGCCTATTTTCAACTGTCGCCTCTCGCGTCATCGCCCTCTCATATGCTAAGTAAGCATTTTTCTACATAATTAAAGTTTGGTTATTGGGCTTATGAACAAGTTTAATCTAATTGTAGATATCAAACTTCGGTTTAAAGACATTGAAGATATTCATATTCCCGATTGGATTGTTAATTCATTTGTTACAGCTCCTGACAATGTATTTACCTTTATATATCCAAAGAATGTTAATGAAGATTTGCAAGCAAATATTGAAGCAAAACTTTTGTATCAAATAAATGGATTATTAAATAATGTGTATTTAACCCATTCGTGCATATGTATGTGTAGCAAACTTATTAATATCTTTTATAATGTAAAGTTGATAGTTCCCAAACAAAAAAGAGTAGTTATTAGTAGTTTTTAAGAGTGTACACGCGAATTGTGACGGTAGCGTGTTTGTTCGTGCTATTAATATAGAGTTACTTGTCGCAGTTTCTTGCTTATTTTTTTATTCGTTATAACGACCAAGTTATAACGAATAAAAGGCCCAAGCAAGCTGTAAAGTGTATTGTCGTACGCTTGAGAAACTGTTGCTTAATATTTGTATATTGTAACAATTTACGGTTCTCGCACAAAATGGAGGTCGGTGTAGCTCGAATTGGAAAATTGCAAACTGTTGATGATTGTGCAGAATGGAAATTTCACATAAGCGTAATTCTAACAGCACACTACTGTTTTATTGTGACTTCGGAAGGATGTGCACCTCTATTGCATTTAATGAATTGTAAAACACCCAAGGAAGTGTGGGAAAAATTGTTAAGTATCTATGAACAGAAGAAAGAATCGAGTATTCACATTATTCAACAGAAGTTTTACAGTTATACAAAAGATGCAGCTGATGATAATGCAAAACATATATCCAAAGTTGAAAATATGGCTTAAAATTATGCTAGTGTTGCAGTTAGCAAATTACAGCTGTGGCATGAAAGATAGCCCACCAGAATATTAACCACTGCATAGAAAAAATATTAAAGTGTATGTTAATGAATTTTCCTGTGATGCATGCCAATTAGGTAAAATGTGTACAAAACCATTCCCAAATAGCAAAACAAAAAGTAATGCTCCAGGTGAAATAATTCATTCTGTTGTGTGTGGACCAATGCAGGTGCAGTCCATTGGTGGAGCATGGTATTATCTTCTCTTCAAAGATGATTATTCGCATTTTAGAACATTTTACAACAAACAAACAAACAAACAAACAAACAAACAAACAAACAAAATAAATGCGAGGTTTATGAAAAAATGCAAGTATTTTTGAATGGTGTTAGGAATCATTTGGAAAACAATATAAAAATTCTATGCACGGATATTGGTACTGAAAATGTAAACAAAGATATTAAAGGTTTATTGGAAAAACAAGGTATTCGACATCAGAAAGTCTTCTGATGTTGAATACCATATTCACCCCAACAAAATGGCGCTGCGGAACGCGACAAGAGGACCCTAATAGACCCTGACGTCATAAACGTCAATTTATGGGCTGAAGCTGTAAATTGTGTAGAGTATGTGTTAAATTTAACTGGAACTAGCAGTGTGAATGACAAAACTCCTTTTGAACTATGGTTTCAGAAGAAACCAAATGGCACCCTGGCACTGAACATAATCCAAAAATCGAAGATGCCAACGAAGAAGAGACTGTTTTTGGACAATACGAAAATGTATAAAAACAAACTGATATAAAACCGCCACTTCGTTTTGTAAATTATGCAGAAACCCAAAGCTACTGTGAACCCCAGACCTACGAACATGAATAATGAAATAAAATCCCCACATAAAAATGAAACGTGAACATTGGTTGAGAAGCCTGAAGGTGTGGAACCCCTGAGCAATAGATGGATGTATAGAGTTAAATACAAATCCAATGGTAGCTTGGAAAAGTACAAAGCTGGGTTAGTAGTACGTGGTTATCTACAAACATATGGTGTAGATTATGAGGAAACCTTCAGTCCTATTATTAGGTTTAATTCGTGTTAAACTGATTCTAGCTATCGCAGTTCGGAAATTTTACAGGTTAACTCAATTTGATGTATGTACAGCGTTTTTATATGGTAATATTGACGAAGACATCTACATGAACCAGCCGGATGGTTTTGAGGATGGAACAAGCCGGATTCTGAAGTTAAATAAAAGATTACATTGTTTGAAACAAGCTCCAAGGTGTTCGAATGCTCGTTTTAAATCCTTTCTAATGAAATTTGGATCAGAGGAAACTTCAGCTAATCCGTGTGTTTTTATTAATAAAGAACTGGAAATGATACTGGCCCTATATGTAGATGATGGTATGATAGCAGCAAAGAGTCAAAAGAATATGGATGACCTGACCGAACATTTAGTCAATGAATTTGAAACAAAAATTCAAGACTTTACATACATTTTAGGTATGCAAATTGTTTATCATCAAAATGGTAGCATATTTATACACCGAGGTCAGTATGCTAATAGCATCCTAAAGGGTTTCAAATGAAAATTGCAATCTAGTTTCTGTTCCAATGAATAACGGCCAAAACTTCAACTCAGATGATAGTGAGAGTGCAGAAGCAGTAGGTACTTGATGTGCACTCGACCAGACATTGCTCTTTTGTAAGTCGTTTAAGTCAATACCTAGACAGATATATAAGAGATCATTGGCAAGCAGTTAAACGCGCCTTGAGATACATAAAAAGAACTCCTCATCATAGTATCAGCTTTAAATCTGAAAATGAAACTAAAAGGTCAACGACTGGATTTGTTGTGATGGTAAATTCAATTCCAATTTCGTGGTGTTCAAGAAAACAAAAATTGGTGTCAACAACTGAATTGGCATATGTTGCAGCATCTGAATGTGGAATTAATGTGGTTCAAAATACTTTTTAGAGGCCTAGCAGAATGTAACGAGTGTGGTTTTGTAGTTTTATATAGACAATCAAGCGCTATTAGCTTGATAAGAAATTCAGAGTTTCATAAACGTACGAAACACATATCATTTTGTACATGAAAAACTTGTAAATGGCGATATATGCCCTCAATATACCGAAGTTTTAATCAGTTAGCCGATATCTTTACCAACGCATTACCTCTGATACGTTTTGAAACTCTTTGCTCAGCTATGGATATTATTGACAAGAAGTAGAAGAAGTAATCATTATTTAAAGTGGGAGTGTTAAATAATGTTTATTTAACATCATTTATCGTGCATATGTGTGTAGCAAACTTATTAGTATCTTTCATAATGTAAAGTTAGTAGTGCCCAAACAAAAAAGAATAGTTATAAGCTAAGTTTTCAAACGTGTGCACACGAATTGTAACGGTAGCGTGTTTGTTCGTGTTATTAATATAGAGTTATTTGTCGCAGTTTCTTGCTCATTATTGTATTCGTCATAACCAACATTTTATTCGAACAAAATGATTTGATTTTATTTTTGTTCCCTTCAAATTTCTGTTTGTCTTACTAACGCCTAGCCGAAACCAAAACTACATTATTGGGGATTATCCTGCAATTATTCTTAAAAATCAAAGCGGGCAAATTAAGAAATGGACCTCAAAAAGTGGACGTTTAGTCCGACGAGAAACACATAGAGAGAACCAAATTCGATCTGCTAAAATGAGGCGATCATGAATTGACTTTCCAAGACAAAATCACTGCCCAAACGCAGCATTGGATTTCTTCTACCATTAACGAAATTTTCGCGTCACTTTTTGGAATTTTTATTACGCAACATAATTTCAAAAAAACGTTTGTATACTTTGAATGTACAGTGAAAGAATTTAATAACCGCGGTGTTTGCCAGTAAAAAAAGAGGCGCGTTAATGTAGTGCTCTGTATTTTCATTTTTGTGATATGTGTTATAAACTGAATATAAAATAAAGGGTCTATTCTTGATGACTAAATTGAAATAGAAATAGACAGGTACAAGTATATAAGCTTTTGAAAAAACATTACATTTACATTTAATATATACACATTTAATTACCATTGAATAAATCATTTTCACATGCCTAACACTCAATCTACTTAAGAAACGTTAACTTTTGACGTTACTTTCTGTATATATTTACGAATTGTGCATGAACACACCATGATGTATTTTTATATACTTCATGATAGTAGTAATGAGTTGTATTCTTATTACTGCCGTTTCAAATTTATACAATATTTAAGCTTCAGACGATTATTTAATAATCAATAATGCAAAGATGCTTTCGCGAGTTAGCAGTAACTAAAAAAATATGTTAAAATAAATCATGGAAATATAGAAACGCCTATTTTGTCATACCTGATGTTCGATTCTTTTAAAAATTTTTAAATTTTCATCTAACGTAATTTAGACCCTCTCACGTGATAAAGTATTTTTGGAATAAGCTTCCTTTATTTCCAAAATGTAAAATCTCATCTTAATTACTGCCAGCTTTGCATGATATTTCAACTTACCTTATGGAGGCTGTTAATAGTGGACTATATTAAAAATTGAATTGAATTGCTACTTGGGAAAGAAAAAACAACACTTGAAAACACCTGATATTTATTTCTAATTTTTACAATCTGGTCTGGTAGTACGTGACCCGTTACATGGCAGAATTACATCTGCCCCCTTTTTTTTGCTAGAACCGCTAAAAAAATACAAGAAAAAAGGACGCTAAACGATAATACCAACTGTGGTGATTCTAGGAAGGCGGGATATTCAAATTAAAAAATATTTCACATAACGCTTTAACATTCCGACCGCCTTGAAATATGTGCGACATTTTCAAATGCTAACATATTGAATATACCATACAGAATGAATTCGAAATAATGTTAAAACACAGACACAAAGACACAAACACTAATCATTGTTTGTGATATCTGGTAAAGGACATATCCTGTTGACACTTCTGTCGACGATATCGTCTAGTACCTTCAGACACGATGCCATCACTTCCTGGACGCAATTCTAGAATTCTGCCTAGGTGCCATCTCATCAGAGGCAGATTTTCATGCTTGAGAAGAACGATAGATCCTACCGCAAGGGAGTTCTTGGAGTCCTTCTTCCACTTAACTCTTGTCTGCAACTCACTCAAGTATTTCTTGCACCATCGGGACTACAAGTTCTGAATTATTTGCTGCAGCCTTTGGTACCGCTTTAAGCGATTTTCTGGCGTCTTCGTGTATTCCGGTTCTGGTAAACCAAACTCTTGCCAATAAGAAAGTGCACGGGCGTAAAAGGATCAAGGTTATCAGGGTCAGAAGAAAGTGGACAAACAGGTCTAGAATTTAATATAGACTCAATTTGCGTCAAGACAGTCGCAAATTCCTCAAAATTTAAATAAGCATTGCCAACAACTCGTCTTAAATGATGTTTAACACTCTTTATACCCGCTTCCCAAATACCGCCAAACTAGGTGAGCGAGCAGGAATAAAATGCCACATATTTTGTCTTTCGGCAAAAAATCATAAATACATATTACATTTTGAAGTAGTAAAAACCTTTTAATTTCAACATCAGCGCCTATGAAATTCTTTCCATTACCTGAATAAATATTGAGTGGTTTTCCATGCCTGCTTATAAAACGTTTTAATGTTGCTAAAAAACATTGAGTTGTTAAATCAGATACTACCTCTAGATGCACGGCCTTGGTAGCCAAACAAATAAAAAGACAAATGTACCCCTTGATAAGTTTGGCATTTCTCGTACTTCTGTCCTTCAACATGAAGGAACCAGCATAATCAACTCCTGTATTAAAAAATGGTGTGTATCTATTTACTCGAGGCTCAGGTAAGTTATCCATAAGATAATCAACAGATCTCGGTTTGACGCGAAAGCAAAGGATACAATTTCGAATTTCGTGGTTAAATATTAAGGACGTAAATGTATGCCCCTTTGGTAAAATGATTGGGCGCCTTCTTTCAAAATTGCGAGCACTATTTTGTAGCCTGCCGCTGACGCGAATCAAGCCATCATCAAAATCTGGGTTAGGACATAACAAGTTACTCTTCGAGTTAATTTCTTTACCCTTACATAGAGAATTGTACTCTAGAGGAAGACTTCCCTTTGAGCTAAACGAATTAATTTAACGGCTCTTGTAAATCGTTAACACTTAGTGTCGTCACACATTTCGTATTCCCCCTTTGTCTACAACTGTTGATGAAACGTAAACAATAACCAAATACTCGCTGTAATTTAATTAGCTTCGAAAACTTGTAAAAAATGTTGAAGTCGTTGTTAACTGAGGCATGTGCTACCAATCGCTCCTCAAGTTTAACATTATATTCAATTTCTCTATTATTCTTTGAAATTGGTAAAGTATCATGCATTAGCCATGATGGACATAATAACCAGAGTGTGCTCTCTTTAAGTTGTTGCAATGGTGTGCCTCATGAGATTAGATCATCTGAATTTTCCTTTGAAGCAATATGATTCCAGTCTTGGATGTCCGTAAGTTGTTGGATTTCGCCAACTCGATTAGCGACAAATGTTTTCCAACGATTTGCCATTGCTCGTATCCAAGACAGTGTAATTGTTGAGTCTGACCAGAAATATTCTTTATCGAATACAACGTTTGGTGACTTACGTACCTTCTCAACCAGCTGGGCCAAAAGAAGCGCACTGCAAGGTTCCAATCGCGGCAAACTGACTTGTTTTATCGGTGCAACCTTACTCTTAGCGTATAATAACTTAGAGCGTATTTCGTTGTCTGATATGGAGCGGATATACACGCAAGCGCCATAAGCCCTTTCACTCTCATCTCCAAATCCACGAAGTTCCATACGCACAGAATTATGGAGGGCAACGTATCTAGGAATCCATAATCCCTTGTAAATCTTCGCGAAATTTACTCCATTGGTTTTGCAGGGTTTCTGAAATTTGATTAATATACCTAATGGATCAAATATTTGTGATATCTCTGATAATATCAAACGCTTCGTTATTCGTTGAGCAATTGGGTATGAACTGAATTCAACTGAATATTCAATAGTAACACTCCATTCCAACATATACCTAACGTTTTGTTTGCTTCGTCTTCCCCAACAGTTTCTATACTGCTATCAAAGTCTGCGTTGAATTGAAATTCATGATATAAGTCCTGGTTATTGACTAGCCATTTTCGTAATTGTAACCCTGCTGAGGCAAGAATTGTAGAAACGTCTTTCTGAATTTGAACTAACTTAGATTTCGAATCAGAGCCGTATAAAAAGTCATCGATATAAAAGTTATTCTTAATAGCTTCACTAGCTGCTGGTTTATTCTTAATATTTTCTAGTGCTAGTTCGTGTAAGCAACGAATCGCTAAATAGGGTGCCGAAGCAGTACCATTTTTAGTTCATAACATTTTAAATGATCGTTCGGAGTTTCACGTCACAAGATTCTTTGGAAACGGCAGTGAGCGGGTTTAACTAAAATCATGCGGTACATTTTAGCAATGTCGGCTATCATAACATATTTGTACATCCTGAATCGCAAAATTATTGATAACAAATCATTTTGAATTGTTGGGCCGACGTGCTGAACATCGTTTAAAGAAAGCCCGCTATCGGATTTCATTGACGCGTCAGAAACTACGCGCATCTTAGTTGTAGAACTTGATTCCTTAATGATTGGATGATGCGGCATGTAATAATTTAATTCTTCGCGGGTATCATTTTCAGCAATTTCGACCATATGACCTAATGAAATATAGTTCCTCATAAAATTCACATATTCTTTATATAAATCAGGACGCTTTGCTAATCGTTGTTCTTGCAAATTAAATCGTGCCATCGCAAAGTCTCTTGAATGACCTAGCTCTTTATATTCTTCTTTAAATGATATGCTTACTACAAATCCGTCCTCAGTATTTCTAGTAATAGTATCCCGAAAATGTTGTTCACACAACCTTTCTGAATCTGAAAGAGCGATTTTAGGGTTAATCTCCTCTATTTCCCAAAACTTTGTAACTCATTGTTCTAATCTGGTCATAGAGCAGTAACTAATTGATTTAAAATGGTGAGAAATTGTATTCGTCGGGTCTACCACTATATAACCAAACGCCGTATCTTGTAATGACAAATTGTTAAATCACATACTCGAATACTGTGGCACTGGAACACTGAAACACTTCACTATAGCAGCAATACTGAACTAGTGAGTTCAGTATTGTTGCTGAAGATGATAGTCTAGCTATCGAAACGTGGTTCAGTGTAAGTGAAGTGTTTGTAGTAGAGGGTATAGTGAAGTGTTTCAGTGACAAATGGTTAGATAATTGTCGTTGTCCTGTGCGTAAAACGCTCCAAAATGTTGAAGAGCCTAGCCAATAAGTCAATTTGACCGGTTTCGTTCAATGTAGGATCTGCTAAATGGCAATTTCAAAATAGCTTTATCAAATGTTACTAATGGTAAATTAGCAGTGATCTCTGGTAACACTAAACATGAAACTGATTGTATATAAACCTTATCTCGTGAGTAAATTGTAAAATTCGCTGAGTATTGCAGTCTGGCCTACACCCGAAACCGAAAATTGAACCCTTTTAGTATTTATATTTAGTTTTTTGCATAATCTCTCCGAAACGAAATTACTCATTGAGCCATTGTTTAATAAAGTACGGCACCGATGTAATTCTCCTCTTGTATCGTCAACTAGAACAACTACAGTTACCAAAAGAGTTTGACTTGTAACTAAATTGCATATTTGATCTGCAGTGTGATCCGTAGAACTGTTAGAAATAATAGTACTTGATTCCGCGTTGTCGGTACTTGCTTCCTCTTGCTTAATATTTGCTCGAGAATCAAAATGTAAAAGGGTATTATGGAGTTTTTTACATTTCCTAAAAGTGGATGATTTACACTTAGACGTGGCATGACTTGTTCTTAAACAATTAAGACATAACTACAATTTCCTGGCTTCCTCCGATCTTACGGTAGGAGAAAGCGATCAAAATTGGTCACATTTATAGATAGTGTGATTTTCCTTGCAATAAAAACAGTTTATTGTATTTACGGTCGCATAAGCAGTTGAATGTAGCTTGCCTTTTGATTCAAATTTAGATTTTTCTTGTTTATTTATTGCAAGTGATTTTCTAAGCTCTAGCTTTTCTAGCAAGTCGCACCATACCTTTAGCAATGTAAATAGATCCTTAATTGTAGGGCGTTTATCCCCAGCATCATCGTTTACGGATTGTTTGGCGCAATAATGCTCCCATTCACGTTTGGTGGTATTATCTACCTTATCGACTAGTATATTGATTAATAAAGTGTCCCACTGCTGAACTGGTTCACCCAGAGATCTTAAAGCTTCTAAATTGTTATTAACTGAGTTATAAAAATTGCGTAGATCGTTATATGATTCCTACATTAAGCACGGATAATTTAAAACACCTTCCAGATGTGTGCTGATTATTAATTGACTTTTCTCATACCTAGCCTTTAATGCACTCCACGCAATTGAATAATTAGAATCGCTGATCGGTATTGATTGTACTGTTTCTAAAGCCTCTTTGCTTAGAGATCAAAGTAAATGGTGCATTTTCTGCACATCTGATAAAACCGCGCTACTACCTACCAATGCCTCAAACCTATCCTTAAATTCTGCCCATTTGGTGTATTCCCCGTTAAACGTCAGTAATTGAATAATCGGCAATTGAACCTGAACAGGATTCAAATTGAAAGGCATTATTAGTATTAAATATATATATATATATAACATTAGTATCAAATACATTGTTATCAGACTCAGCAATGCCCGAATTTACTTGTGATATTTCATCTAACTTGCGATTTCTTTTCAGTGCACATTGTTGTATAGTTTCTTCAATATTAGTACAAAGTATGTAATAATTTGTCTCAAATTCCTGACGTTCACCCGCTTGTTCAGTGATATCGTGATGCTGTTCTTCGATACCCTCTTGAACTACATTAAAATCGACTAATAAATGGTTTAATTTGTCTAAACGTATTTTTATCTCGTAATACATCTTACTATCTAAATGCTCTTTGTCTATTGAATCGTAAGTTTTTATATCGCGTAAGACTTGCTTTGATTTGGCCTAGTCGCCGTTTTAATTGAACTAAATCCGCCATTTTATACAAATCGAATCAGATGCAAAAGGAAATAAATAGGTAATGTGAAATACGACTTAGGTTGTGATTATAGGAATAATAGAATGGACTTATTTTCAGTTGATTTCATGCGTTACTTGTTACTCGTCGTTACTTGTTGTCGGGAATTCACAACTTCTGTGGAACTCATACAGTATTTCTTCTGTACCACGTGCGCCGCTTCACTTTCTCGCCGCTTCCTTTTTTTTATCTTTAAATATCACTGCAATCCGGCTCGAACTCGGACCAAAATTATGTTAATAGTGGACTGTATTAAAAATTGAATTGAATTGCTACTTGTGAAAGAAAAAACGACACTTGAAAACACCTGATATTTATTTCTAATTTTTACAATCTGGTATCGTAGTACGTGGCCCGTTACATGGCAGAATTACATCTGTCCCTTTTTTATTGCTAGAACCACTAAAAAAAAATACAAGAAAAAAAAGACGCTAAACGGTAGTACCAACTTCCATTTGTACCAAAATCTGCTAATATAAATCGATATCTGACATCAACTATTGCCATGAGAACCATGCTATGTCGTCTTTTGTAGTTGTAGTAATAAGTTCCGCTGTCAGTAGGCGGAATTGTATCTATATGCTTCCCATCTATGGCTCCCAAGCAATTAGGAAAATTCCACATCTCTTCAGAAAGGTACGCAATTTCTTTCCATTTATCCGAAGAATTTAAAAACTAAATAACGATATTATTTTTTATTGTTCTAGGATACCAACAACTCCATAGAAAATACACAGATAATACTGCAGAAAATACCACAAATAATACTGCAGATAACACCACAAATAATACTGCAGATAATACCACAACTGGTACTACAGAAAATGTTATGACACAAAAGACGGGTCAAGTACATGTTACAAGGCCAGGAAAAAAAAGCAGGCCAAGAGCAGTTAACCAATGACGTGTTACTATTGGTGAGGGACCATTTCCCTACTTCAGCACCAGAAGACCGGTACGATCTTCTAGGAAGACATATCGCAATAAAATTAAGATCCATACAGAAGCGTCTGGATTGCAGAGAAAATAATAAACGATACACTGTTTGATGCAGAAATGGGTAATCTGAGTACTGAATCATTTCGGAGTCTTCGATATTTGACTTGTATTCCTTCACCAACCCGTAGTCCCATCTCGCGAACCCTAGTCCTTCCCCTTCACTACTTCAACAATATTATACGCAACGGCAAACTTGCACAACTTCTCTTCCACCCCACCCTTCACCTTCACTACATGAAGAATTTGACACATAACCTCAAACTTACACAAATCCTTCACAAACAGAAACTGTATCAGAATTTTATAAGAATTTTGATTCGGAATTGATTTAATTAGTACATAAAAACTTGTTTCAGTTGTTTCAGTATTCAGTTTTCCCATTTGTTACAAGCATTATTAAAGTTTTCTAATCATTCGAATAAACTGGTTTTTATTAATGATAAATAAAATTATTAGCGACCCCCAGATGTTCTGGAAATACGTTGCAGATAGGAAAAATACTATTAGGATACCTGGCTGCATGTCAAACAACAATCAAGAAATTACGAAACCGCAAGACATCGTTGATGCCTTCGCAGAAGTTTTCTCGAATTACTTCCATTCCTCATCATCGGTTGCCTTCACTTTCAATAATACACCAAACTGTATATCACTTCAAGAATTCTCTGAGCGAGAAGTGTTTTGTAGCGTGACTAAGCTTAATTCCACTTTCACATGTGGTCATGGTGGTATACCTAGTTTCTTTCTAAAGGATTGTGCAAGAGTATTGTGTGAGCCGTTAACAGCTATCTTCAATTTGATTATAAGAACTTGCTTCTTTCCCTAAACATGGAAAATTAGTAGTCATGCCTGTTTAAAAAAAAAAGATATGCTGGAAACCATATATGTGTAGGAACCACGTAAATAGCGCAACACACAAATTTAAAAAAACTGGAAGGAGACCGTATAAAGAATTTCTATGAGATTTAACAATGATGTTAAGTGCGCGCAATATACCGTTTGCAAAAATCGAGCAAACATTGTTTCGTCAGTTTTGGAAGAAATACTATTCAACATGGGAACTATCAAGTCCGCAGACGCTACGTAGGTATTTGCTGTCAGTGCGCAAGAATATTGAAAATTATGTGAAAACCGCAGTAAAAAATGAACGGTTGTGGCTAACTATAGACGAAACTAGACATTAAAAGAAAATCCGTGGTATCGATTGCAGCACAGACAATGACCTTGAAAGAACCGTCACACCTTTATTTGCTAGCTTGTAAAAGACGCGGAAAATGTACTGTCGAAACTGTTCATAATGTATTAGTTAGAACACTAGACAACTTTGAAATTGCACCAAAGCAAGTGTTAATGATAGTTACCGATACTGCCGCGGTTATGCTTCGCACAGGTCAATTATTCAAATCTGTTCAACCGAATTTGCTGCACATAACATGTCTGCTTCATGCTTTACACCTTGTAGCAGACACTATACGAAAATGTTATCCCGATGTGGATCAATTAATAGTACAGGCGAAAGGGGTTTTCCTTAAATCACCGAAACGTATTCGGCTATTTCGTTCACAGTGTCCTGACATACCGGAACCGCCGCAGCCAATTCTTACACGATGGAGTCATGGTTAGAAGCAGCATTCTATTATTTTAAACATTTTGAAAAGATCAAATTAGTGATTTTACAACTGGACGCTAAAGACGCAGCTGCAATAAAGCTAAGTCAAATCCAATTCCAAAATCCTCAAGTTGCAGCAGATTTAAAAACTATTAACGACAATTACGTTCCAGTAGCCGACGCAATAAAAAAATTGCAAAACACTTCGTTGTCCTTACGGGATCCGTGTGAAATTGTTGACCACGTACAAACAGTGTTATATATTTCAGATGACGAAAAAGGTGTTTCAGTCATAGAAAAATTTAATGCTACAGCTATGTGAATATGTATTAGACACCCCCAATTTTTCTTCGGATGTATAAAAATAAATTATATATCAATAAAACGACAAAGTAGATATACCATACAGGATATTTTATTAATATTTTCAATATTTTATTGGTCCACCAATTATTTATTTATTTGATTTATTTTATTAGAGATCTTACACGTTTTGGCATACGTTTACACGTTTTGGCAATTAATTTGTGGCATACATCGCTGGAAATTGAGATCCATTCGTTGAAGATTTGTTGGCGAAGCTGCTCTTTTGACCCACACTGATGTTTTACGATGTTTTTCTTCAGAATATACCATAAATTTAAATAAAGAAGAAAATACAGCGAACATGATTAAATAAGACATTTATAAAATTACGTTATGTAAATTACGTTTGATGTAATAAACAACTATAAAAGAAAATAAAAGAAGCATACCTCGATGTTAGATTCGTCAGAAAAGATTACACGCGACCATTCTTCCTCTGTCCAATGTGCGTACTTCTTGGCCCATTCCAAACGTTTTTCTCGATGCGTTGGAGTTAAGTACGGTTTCTTTCGCGCTATACGCCCATGTAAATTAGCTACCTTCCGTCCCCTTCTTACCGCACTTGGGGTCAGAGAAACCCCATGACGCGTCCACAGCTCACTACTTAATTCTTTCGACGATTTTCGTCGGTCCTGTAAAGCCATTCTTTCTAAAAGGCGATCTGTTCTTGCCGTGGTTCGCCGTTTTCTTCTTGATTTAGGTCTATTTTTGTAACCCCCAGTTTCTTTATAACATTTAAGAGTGGTCTGAACCGCACATCGCGAACATTTCATTTTTTTTTTAAATTGCACTTTGCGTTAAGCCTTGCGTACTAGGTAATACAATTTGGCCGCGTTCTGCCATGGTTAATTCGCGTTTTTTAGGCATAATTGCAAACGTTATCGAATGGTCTACTACTCAATAACTTACCTAGATATAATCTAGGTACGATTTATAGGACGATTTATATGCGTTTTACTTCAATACGCTCTAAGAAACTAATAATAAAAATACAATATTTGCTCTTCAATGAGTAACTATTTTATTGCTGTCATTAATCTTCGTTGATCCACTTATTATAATCCCTTGTCTATACATCTGTTTATGGAATTATCCGAAATAAGCAAGGATTTTATAATACCGGGTTTTCTTTGAAGTGCCTAATACATATTCACATAGCTGTATATTACGTAAAAATGTCGATGTTCTAGATTACGCCACCTTTTTAACATTAATGTTGCTAAAGATCCGTTATACAAATTTAAAGACCACTTTAAGTACACGAATATTACATCGCTACATGTAGAACGATATTTTCCTGGGTACAAGCAGATATATACGCCATAACGGACGGGTCTCAAAGAGACCACTGTAGAAACGTATGCTATGATACAGGTATTGAAGGCCTGTTTGCGTTTTCATAAATTCTCTTATTGTTTTTTGTTCTAAATAACGCGCACGTTTATTTCGGTTAACCCAGCGCAGTGACGCTACCGCTAGGCAATCGGCTTGTTGTGCTCTAGTTATTAGAATTGATAACCATTTTTGTTTGCATTTTATACCTATAGTTTATTTAAACTACTTCTCTCAATATAACTCAAAATTTTATTCACAAATACATTATCTTGGAAGTATGGAAGTAAATTAGCTTAGTCGTTCCGATCGACTGAACTTGTCATGATACACTAATTTTATTACGGTAACTTAATGAAAATTTATTACAGCCTGAGCCACGTTTCAGCTGTAGTTAGAATAGTAGACGTATCAGTTTACAAGGGCAGTCTACAAAGTTTCCACCCTATACAGAAATGTTTTTTTTGTGAAATTCAATTTTGTTTCTTAACCGAGTCTCCTTGTAAGTCTATACACTTTTTCCAAAACTGCGCTCGTCTCTTTAATCGAATTGCGTTTCATATGCAAGAATCGTATATTGAGTATAGCTCGATATACTATTTGTACCATGCGTACAGAAACACCAACATCAAACCGATGCGATACAAATGACAAACAACAACTGAGGGTCCAGCATAGCTGAAATTTTCAATCTTTCATTTATATTGCTAGAATATTTTTAGAGAGTAACGTCATCTTCATGTTAAGGCTTGAAACTTTAGAAACAGATCACCCTCGTAAAATGTATTAATAAAAGGCATATCCAAAGTAAAATAACTTACAAATTTTATTGCTAAAAATGAAAATTCACAACACATTGACAAATATTTTTATTCCATTTCAGATAACACATGTTTCTTCCTTTCTGGTACATAAGGCACCTCTCCTTTCTTGGAATGAGCCCTGCGATTACTTTCCTTCCTCTTAACTTTCTCCTTGATTGTTCGAAGTTCTTTCTGGGCGTTGTAAACATGTTTAGGTACGTGCCTGTGTCTTTTTATTCTTCTAATTTGCGGATGAGTGCCATATTTTTCTTTCAATGCTTCGCTGTAATTCAAAGCATCTCTCTCCCGTGGCTTGAGCTGTAATAAAGAATTTGAAATAAAATCATAATTGAACATGTATACAAATAAAATATTTTTATTTATTACCGGTCCCAGCTTTTCAGACGCCCTAGCTTTCCAGACTCTTATATTCATTTCGTCGGAACCACTTAAAATATATTTGTTATCTAAAGTCCATTTAACAGATGTGAGCCGTTGCATTCGCTTGGTATGATAGACATCCCGTGAGTGTCCTTTATCACATTCAAATATTCTAATCGTTCTATCGTAACTGCCACTAACAAATTCCTTTCCTGTGGGAGAGTAATCGACATCTGTTACGGCCGAGACATGATCCATATGGACATTTGTTGGATGTTTGAGACGTCTTGTGTCAAATGTATACAAGCTAAAAGCAAGCTTTCACATGTACTCCCAAAGAAAATACTCTACAAATATGTAAAGAAATTTAGTCGCTATAAAAAGTATTTATACTACATGCACGGGGAAATTTTCGTAGATAGTCATTTATTTAACTCCTAAAATTTACTCATGCAGCTTGTGTGCAATATAACCGATTAAAATCGACACATATGGAGTTCGTTTTCTTAATTGAAGGTAACGGAAAGGGTAACTGATGCGAGAGCGTTGTCAAACGAAGCTAGTCGTTTTTAGGTTGATAAATTCAAACGCGGTTGGATTTTTTTTTTTGTATAATTGGTAAAACGCACTTGTGTTTCTTATAATACTTATTATATAGGCAAACTATAAAGATAGACTAAAACGTGCTAATCGAATTTTTTTAATAAGAAATTTCGAAAATTTTGAATTTATGTGTGCTAAACGTTCGTAGCTTGAAAAGTAGAAATATATACAGGATGTCTTAATCTTCTGGAATATTAGAATTATGTTTACTGTGTAAATAGTAAAACGTCGACACTTTCACGTAATGTAATAGACACCATAAACTATCTTTCAAACATATTTCTGTATAGGTAACAAACCATGAATCAACTTTATCATTTTAAACATATCTTGTGTTTTATGACGATTTTAGTGTCCCAATTCAGAAGTAAACCAACACAATATGGGTATCTGCTTCTGGCAGATTGCGAGATATTTATAATTTTGTTTTCAATCACCTAAATGTTGATACTCCTATCATTCAAAAAATCTGAAATGCATACTTTAACATAAATTTTTACGAAATTAGATTACGTATTTGGCTCTATCTAGACATTGTATTCAAACGCCTTCAGGATATACAAGCTACTTAGTATTGAACACCAAACCTGGCCAAGTTTTCAAACACTAGAAATGTAATTTTTTTTAATGGCACCATACATTTTCTGTGTATTCACCATTCAGAAAATGTATAGCCAATTTTCTTAACACTTAAATCACACTTTTCACCTAACTCTTCTTTACTTAGGTCCGACATTTTGAATCAGCGGTATTACATCGTCTATATCAGTATGTTTTGTTTACTGTCATCAAGCTACTCAAACATCGAAACACGGGATTCGCCTTTAAGTGTAAATATCTCTTCTACTTTGTGTAATGTTAGACATATACAGTATTGCACAAGAACGTTGGAGATATAAATTTTCTGCCCAGTATACACACAAAAATATATCGTACTAATTCAAAAAATGTCTCCGGTTTGAATTGGTAAAGTCACCAAAAGATAAAAGAGCTAAAGGCGGCTAAAACTAAATTAAAATGTTTTCAAGAAATTGGAAAACTGATTATTTTGAAGACAACATTTTTAGGTTCGTTATTCTATGGGAAAGCTTAAACACATTACTGAAAGCAGGTGTGAATTCGGAAAAAACTAGAAAACCTAAACCAGTGTTGAAGGGAAGCAGTAAGGTAAACACTGTCATAATTGGTCCAATAAAAGAAAGCACATTACAACTTACTTATAATCTTCATTGGCAGTTGTAAACACAAAAGCTTCCATTGGATTCCAACATAATCGGTTAGTCCTCATTTTCATGACTACCTTACGAATAGGACCTGAATCTCTTGTATCGTACAGTATGACACTTCTATCACTAGCACATGCTGCTAGTATATTACATTCTACAGGATTAAATCTCACATCATGTAAACTGTCCACACCCCATTGATATGTACGGATTGGCTCATTTCTTGTTCTTTCCCATAATTGACATATTTCACCACAAGTTGCAAAAGTAGTTCCTTTATAACTATGACTAATACCTCCTAAAACAGTTTTACTTATGATTGTATCGACTGGTTCTTCTTCCTCCTCAAACTGTGGCATCTGCGCGTTCCAAGTATTTATAGTTTTATCGTCTCCTAATGTAATAAACTGAGTTCCATCTGGGATGTAAGTAACGCCTCTAATTACACCTTCATGCGCTACAAACTCTCTCAAACATTTTCTTTGTGCTAGATCCCACACTCTCAATTCGCCGTCATAGGAAGCGCTTAGTAATATTGATAATTGCAATGGATGTTTACCAATACAACAAATAGCATCTCGATGACCATCAAGGCTCATCACAAATGGTTTTGCAAATACTCTCTCTAATTTAACAGCATTTAATGCTCTTACATATTCTCTGGTCGCCTCTAACGGATGAAGATCAGGGTCATAATTCCTGGGTACTATTAATAAAACGATTAGATGTATAACGAAGTTAAGAAGTAGGTACTAACCTTTATGTAGGTACTAACCTTTATGTAGGTCTTTCTTAGTATCTCTAAGGTACTCGTCTGGATTTCTACTAATTACCTTCACCTTCATATTTTCCGTTTTAATAAAAAGTAAAGAAATCAAGAAATGTGTAGCATTTTTTATCAGGTTTCATTAATAAAAAAATATATGTTTCTTGCCATAAACACCCTCAACGTGTTTCTTAACATTGGGTTACTGATTCCGTTAGTACCAACCGACAATTTCAGGGACGCAATATAAGAAACTGCACAGCTAAACAATTAATATCTATAATAATATTGCTTTTATGTAATAGATGTCACAACCAGTCTTCGTCTTTGGATAATGGAATTTTCAATAACACAGTATTCCAAATATTTTTAAACAAATTTTACTTTCTCTTCGTTTATAAAGAAGTGTGTGTTGCTGAAAGTGTTCGATTAATTAAAAGAAAATCAAAAAACATGCTTTATTTTCATTCAGAATGATTTAAACATATATAAAGATGCACCTTGTATTAGAAGATATATAGATAGATATTAGAAGATCGTATTAAGGGCATTTTTAATTTAAACCTTCAAACGATGAAGCTAAAAATTCTATTTGATGAATTAACTCAGGTTTGATAATCGTCTCTAATCTCTATTTTTTATTTCGAAAGGGCGTTTTTAAATTGAAGGACTAAAAAGTAGGCTTGCTTTCGTCAGTTTTCGGCAAAAATCACACTAGCGAAATTTGATCTATTGCCGGGCGCCAGATGTTACAACAGCTGATTGTCGTTTAGATCGTGTATTTTTCAGAGTGCGTTTGTATTTAATTTTTCTCCTTAAATTTGCGTTGTAATAATAAAAAAGTTCTGAGAACTAATCGGCTGACATATTCTCCGTGTAAAACATTTTCACAGCGTGGAACTCAAATATCACCGCCGAAAAGGCGAAAATTTTTGAGCTTAGACATCCGAACTGATGATCCCACAATGAGAATTACTGCTATTGTCGCAAGAATATCAAGCAGGATAGGTTGGCGTTCTTCTAACATTACCATCATTATACATACTATAATGTTATGTTATTTTTAGGAGTGGCACAGTGTACTATCTATCGTACCATAAAAAAATACAAGGAAAAAAGACAAGTTGCCCCGCCTAAGCAATCTTCTGGTAGACATTCTTTAATTGCTGATTACGATGAATTCTATAAGGCAATTAATTCATAAGTGTTTTTATAAAAATGAAGTTTCTACATTTGATAAAGTGCTGAATGAAATAAAAAAACCTGATAATTTGCCATAGATGAGCCATTCAACATTGTACAAATTTATGAAAATGCTAAACTTCAAGTTAGTGGCGATGTTCTAATTACTATGCAACAAATTTTTAGTATAAGTACTCAAATTTATATTTTACATATTGAATAAGTATAATTGTTGCAGGTACATGAAGAGAGATCGAAAAAGTGTTTTGATAGAACGTGTTCAAGTGAAGAAGAAGGTATTTCTTGACAATAAAAGATTATCGTCGTCAAAATTGGCCAATTTATTATTGAGAAGAAACATGGCTAAACAAAGGTCATACCAAACAAAAAGTTTGGGTAGATAATATAAATAGTCGACGGCAAGCGTTTAATGAAGGACTGACTACAAGCTTATGTAATCCTGCAGGGAAAGGAAGACGTCTCATTTTTTTGCACATAGAATCTGAGACTGGTTTTGTGGAAAATGGCTTATTGCTTTTGAAAGGTAGAAAAACAACGAATTATTACAGAGAGATGAATGGTGAGATGTTTGAAAGATGGTTGCATCAAATATTGACAGTGCTACCAGACAATGCTTAATAGAGACCAATATAATACACATGTGACAGATGAGATGGCCAAAAGTTGCCAACTGTATTATCACTGCAAACTCAACGCAATTGAGTTAATGTGGGCTCAAATAAAAAATTAAGTGGCAACTAAAAATACCTCATTCAAATTAGCAAATGTGAGGATATTTTTACTATGGGCAATCTAGAATGTCAGTACAGACAATTGGAAAAAATTTGTAGAACATGCGATTAAAGAAGAAAGACAAATGTGTGACAGATGGATTACGCTAGTATGATGTGTATTTGATCAATAAATATTTTTCTGCAATGTTTTCTATATTTAATTAATTATTTTGTTTTGTAATGAATATGTAATTAATTACGTAACTACAACTTATATGAAATCCAGCTAGTTTTAAAACTGCCACCAAAGGGAAGCTTTGAAGAATTTCATTGTGTAAACGCGTCTTTTCATTTTACTCCTCCAAATTGAAAATTAGACCATAGTTTCTTATATATCAGTAGAAATTTGTTCAATTTAAGTTGGTAGCCCTGACAACAAACGGGCTATTTGCTTTCTACCTGGAACCATAGAAACAAACCAAAAATTTTAAAAATATGATCAATTATATTTCAGGGGCAGATTTCGTTGAATGAACAGCATATTTATGTCAAAAATAATTAATTTCTAACAGAAAGTAATCGAATCAAAATAGACGAACAGCTTACAGCTTCGTACAATAGGTAAACAAGTTAGATAAGAAATTCTGTTGAACATCTCTCGAACTAAATAGAAATAAAATTCAATAAGTTGCTGAACAACTAATAAGCACCTTAGACATTATTACTCTATTATCTATGACAGTTTAAAATGAAACTGTTCTCTGATTGCGACCATTACGACATAACCTTTCAAATTGTTTACTTCCAAGAAAGAATAACGATGCCTTGTAAGTAAAATGTTGGTAAACAAACTTTTTTCTCTTCAAAATTTAAGAAACATACGAAAATATTGTGTAAACAGATCTAAAAGTATATTTTTATTATATTTTCTGTAGTAAATCATAACTTTTTGCCGTATTCTAGCTCTGATTGTGAAAAAAGATGGGAATATTACAACCATTGGCATAAATCGTCCGGAAAAACGAAACTGCGTTGACATTAAAACTGCGAGTTTACTAACGAAAGCAATAGAAGAATTTGAAAATGACAAAACGTCACATGCAGCTGTTTTGTACGGTGTTGGAAGTAATTTTTGTGCCGGATACGATTTAAAAGAATTATCAGAGGGAGTTAACGAATATGATACTTCATATTCATATAAAGGAACTATGGTACTTCTCACAGTTTTAAACACTACCTTTTCATAAGTGAATTGATAAACCTCTATTCTTTTTAGGGTCCCACTCTGCGATTTATCAAGAAACCAATGGTAGCTGCTGTGAGTGGATATGCAGTTGCCGGTGGGTTGGAATTAGCATTATTATGCGACATGCGAGTTGTAGAAGATAATGCAATTATGGGAGTGTACTGCAGAAGATTTGGTACATTTACTAAATCATAAATCGTTAGAAGGATTTTCAAAAGCATAACATTTGTTTTCTTATTAACCAGGAGTCCCTTTAATTGATGGTGGTACGGTTCGATTACAAGCATTAATAGGATTATCCAGAGCTCTTGATATGATTCTAACAGGTAGAAGTGTAACTGCTAAAGAGGCTTTCGAATGGGGTCTTGCCAATAGAATAGTAGCTTGTGGAACAGGTAAACCTGTATTTATCTTATATTTTTGCAACGAGATAATCTAGTACCACTACAATAAGATAATATCCTTATTATTAAAATCTTAAATATAATTTGAAAGTCAAAAGTTTGGTGTAGGTTCTTAAAAAATATATGAAGAGCATAGTTAGAGATATGTCTTAATGTACAAAACTCTTTTGTAATTCCTTTTCTGATCTGAGATATTGCTTTTAGGAGAAAATAAGTAGCACCCGCCTGTTACTCAATGCACAAAGAATATAAGGTAAACTTGCAGAATCAGTACCTAAATAAACGGCGGAATCACAAATTACAGAGCAGAAAATATGTTTGCTAGTCACAAACCTAACACTATTGTCAGACCTCTATTTCATGGAAATTAATATGTATATTGACTAGTTGGTCTTCAGCATTATTATGCTAGTTAAAGGATCTTTCAATTTCAGACAAACACTTGAATGCACATATAAAAACTTGTAAAATTGAAAACAACCTTTCAAAAAGAAAAGCAAAAGCTTTTATTTAAACAAACAATGAGGATACATTCAACTTCATTATTTTTTATGAACTTATAATTGCAATGAAATTACAATACCTACAAGATTATTAATTACTATTCTTGTATATGCGTAAATAATATTAAACATGGATACTTCAGCCTTACTTCAGATTCAAATTACAACATGGGTTTTGGTGTTAAAAGATACGGCAACTAAAGGTTCTGACCGGCAAAGTATGCTCAGCTGCCTTCCTAGGAAAAGCATTGGCTGCCTTGTTGCCATCAATGTCAGTCCTGGTGTTTAGAAGAGAGTAATTTTGTTGTTCCTACCCAGTATATTATTATTTCTGTGGTCAGGTGCGAGTGCAACCTAGCTATCAGAAGAAATCTTTATCAACCTGCGTTTAACATATCTATTCAAAAGTATTCCGGCACCTATATTGATAGCAACTGTTTCTGCTTAAAAGACTGTCGCATATCTGGTCAGAATACATATGCATTCAATTATAAGTTTGACAGTAGATTTCATGACCTACTCCTATGTGCATTTTGGAACCATTCGTGTAAAAGGTAATCTCAGCCTTAATCAAGGAGTCCCAGTTACTACTTCAACAGTTCTTGTCGAGGTAACGTGTGTCCGAAGTTGTAGACAGAACCTCATCAGCAAGTATCTTGTCTGATTTTTGTCCGAACGCAGGCCATACCACAAGATACCAGTATCTGTAAATACAAAAATATGTGAACAAGTATAAAAAGAGAATTTCAAGAGCCACTCCTGGTGCGATACTTAATGCATGAGTGATCACCAGGCAGGTTATTCTCTCACTGCAACCTCCTGGGCATTTTTTCATCAATAGCTATGCCGTACGTGATCATAGGTCAAACTACCACTCCATACAACCAGTAGAGTCTCTTGGGGGACATTCCGACGTGGCGAGAATTGTGAATTGGTTTATCCAAATGCGATTTTCAAGATAGTGTTTTACCAAGTAAAATTCCTAGTTATTTACCTTCGTAGAGAAGTGTAATTACCTATGTGGGAGGGTTGGAGAGATCAGTCCAACAGCTTCCTTCTTGTGAATGGAACAATCACAATTTTGCAGATTGATTTCTTTTATAAGTACTTATGTTTTTCCATTTGGCATTTTTTTTAAATTTCGAAAGTTGGTGGTTCCGGCAATAAAAGATATATTCGTAAATTTTTTTTGCGTAGTGCATGCGAATATGATCTTTATTGCCGAAACTACCAACTTAAATCTTGCGTGAAATTTTAAAAAGTGGGTTATTTGCTGTTGTTTATCTTTTAAGGATTTTCTTTTTTTTTTTCATTGTCATCAAGTGTATATTAGATAATTTTATGTGCATTCATATATTTGTATGTTACATCGGAAAAGGTTAGTTGTACAGTAACATGTGAAAAGCAAAAAGAATTTAAACAACATAAAAGCATCGGAACACTGCGCACCACACAAGTTTAATTAATTAATCCGGGACAACTGTTTCGAGGATACGTCGACGTTCATTTTCAATCGTAAACCGTATAATCTGAGGAGAAACTCTAATTTTAACATACCTGTTCCCTTTTGTACCTTACCTTCGACTCTTGACCCCTAAAAATGTCACTGGCGGTAAGAAATTTGTGAAACTCCTCTTTCATAGTATATCGAAAAGCTTAGTAAAGTTTTTGGGGGGTTAAGGTATGAATGTATACTTCAGTTCGCGAAATCCACTTAAAAACCTTCTAGGCAAACGAAAGGATAAACCGGACGAAGGAAAGGTCGAGAATTTATAAAATTGCATGTAGTGATTGTGACAACACCTATACTGATCATACGAAAAGAGCTATAAGCACCAGATTCAAAGAACATGTCAGATCTTATAGATATGGTAGAATAGAATCGGCAAGTATAGCACAATACAAGAACGAAGCTGGGCATAATATTATATTAGAAAACCTGATATTAATTAAGATAGAACAAGCACACTAGGATCGACGTATGCTCAAAACAGCTGTCCTGGATTCATTAACTTTTGTGGTGCGGTGTTTGCCTATACTTTTGTGTTGTTTGCCATACTACCTCACAGGCCTTGCCATCATTATTAAAGAGAATGTAAAAAGAAATAGGGAATATGGAATATGGAATAGATCTAGACAGTAATGTTGTAGTTTTTCCCGCTAGACGTGTTTTGCGGTTATCATATCTACTCGGCGTATTTACGATTTTACTCTTTACTCCTCAGACATCGGTGCTCCATATTTGCCATGATATGATTTTCTGCATTTTACGCACATCATTTCTATTATTACAGCTCTTGGACAAGCAATTCAATTAGCCAATTCCTTGGTTAAATTTCCACAAGAATGTCTAAATGCGGATAGAAGATCTGCATACAACGCTGCATATTCAACAAAATACTTAGAATTACTACAATACGAACAAAATAATGGAATTCCTGTAATTGCTAGAGAATCAATAGCTGGGGCAAAACGATTTATCTCTGGGATTGGGAGGCATGGTACAACACATAATTTAACGGAAAAGGAAATTCCAAACTGGGAAAAAGAAGAGAACAAAAAAGCTGAACTAAAACATAAGTTGTAAATAGTTTAGTAATAAAATAGTAATATTTTAAAGCTTTTTGTTTATTTCTTAAAGTAATCGGCTTAACCTGTAAGATTGTAACATTTATTTGAAGAATATTGTATATAGCTGTCTTGCTTAGTATTTCGTTGCTTAGCAACCGCGACAACAAACAGTTGTCAGTTCGTTTTTAAAAGTACTTATACAGCTTGCAGTGTACAAAAGAAATAAGATGGATTGGAAATATATTTCTAAGCTAGAACCAGAAAAACTTAATGACGAGCACAAGGATGAGTTGTTAAATACGATAGCTTGGCATGATTTAGACACAGAAGATTTAGATGTAGAAAAATGTTTAACATTATTAAAAATAAGTCAACAAATAATGAGGTATAAATCAGAACAGGTAACACTCTCATTGTCTAATGGTTATATATCGTTCTACAGTGTTTATTCATTTCAATAGGTAGAAGCTATGATCGCCGAATTAGATGAAATAGCAACTCGACAAGGTGAAGAAGAAATGAAGAGACAGGAATCGGAGTACGACACTAAAAGTATAAAATCTAAAAAATCAAGCTTATATGAAATGGATGGTAAATTAGCAACAAACATTCATAGTTCTTAAAATAAGTATTTGTATTTGTTGTAGTGTTGGAGGAAAAGTATAGAGAAGTTAAAACTAAACTTAAGTTACAAATAAAAAGTAATGATAAACAAAAGGATGAAATAGATAAGGTATTTTCTTTTGCATAGATCTTCCACTATTAATTTTACAATTATTTCAGTTAAATGATCGCATTAAAGCCTTGGTCAGTGAACGTATTCACCTGCAAAATGAGCTACAGTCGTTACAACAGGATGATTCGCGTTCAGATTTATCTGAAACTGTAAAAGAACAAAATAAAGAGTTAATTGATGCAATACAAAATAAGAATAGGCATATTTCTAAGCTTCTAAACGAAATCGAGGTAAAGTTTACAATTTTTTAGAATTTGCATCAATCAATCATGAATAATTTTATAGGCAATTGAAAATGAAAATATTGCACTTAAGGAAAACCTAACAAATACCAGAGATAAACTAGCAGAAGCGACTGCTCAAATTCATAAATTTTCAGAGGAATTGCGGGCAAATACAGCGAAAGTTGATGATTACATTGGTAATTTACATCTCAAATGTTTCTTACAATAAAAATATTATAATAGAATATACTCTTTAGAAACCATCAATAGTTTAGAACATGAAAACGAATCTTTTAAAGCTGAAGTTAATGAATTAATCGAAGATAAAAGGAATTGCAAGAAACAGCTGACGGAGTTTGCCTTGGAAATTGACACTAGAGTGGATGAGTGGAAAGTAAGTTGTTGCTATCATTACTAATTTAAAACTGTCACAAAGTTTTTTAAAACACTAATGATAAGGATAATGTCTGTATTCTTTCTATTCTTTTTAAGGCATATATCTATTTTCCTCAATGACTATTGTACTCTTTTGTTGAATAATGCACTCCAAGCAATTGAGTTTTAGGTGCTGATAAAGATCAGAATATTAGTACCTATCTTAGAAGTTGGTACATTGGTGTTGATAAGGCGAACGCCATCTAGATCTTTCAACCAAGCACGCCTTGCTGGTATGGGTGGCTGTCCACTTAAATGCATATGCAGCCAGTTAAGCACTGCTACTCAGTGTGTCTGGCAGAGGATGACGCAATGAGCCTACATGGGCTAAACGCGACGATCAGCTATACTCTTTCACCACCCTTTACCTTTCTTTAGTATGTACCTTAAAAGTATGAGGCCATATTCTTCCCACTAACAATTCTGCCAACTAGAAGCCAAACACACATGCAAGATTATTATTATTCATTGATCCAGGTAGAAATGTCTAAATCTCGCCACAAGTTAAGTTCTGTTGAAAAAATGCAATATCCACAAATTCTTTAGGATACTACATGCCAACCTAAGTTTCACTCCTATTTCAAAAATTTCTGCATGAGAATTGAATCTGTTAGCGTAAGTCCATTAATAAATTCTGACACATTTTCTGAATCACTCAGATACAAAATGATTGAAGTTTAAAAATGAAAAGAAAATTTGATCTTTTCGTGCTATATTTCTTTCTTCATATTCCACGAATAAGTAGGTTCTTTTAAAAGTATTTCTTAATATACCATAATATATATTCAAAAATTGCCAATAATCTTTGTTATGTGATCATTTTTAATTAATCCCTATTTCATAGCTTTACCTCAGTACTTTTTTCTTACTTACAGAAAATATTGGACGAGAAAAACGATGAAATTAGAAAATTGAAATCTTTAACAAAAGACAAAACACTATCAAAATCTTCATCCGTAAGCAATGATGACTTTGAGCCTAGGGGCCAAATCGCTGTGTTAAACAAAATAATCTCTGATAGGGAAACTAGCATCCATCAACTACAAAAGCAATTGGAAAAAGCTACGAAAGAAATGGATGCAACAACAAACGTTTTAAACAAATTGAGTGATGAAAGGAATTCGTATATGACTCAAATAAGTGAGTCAAAACAATTGCTTAAAGAACTAAAAAGTCAATTGAAGCACTGCAATTCTCGCACTCAAGAGCAACAGGATCAAGTACAGTTTTTGGAGAATTTGCTAACAAAAAAGGATAAAGATGTATATAATTTGTCAAATCTTGTTTTTATCTCCAATTTGATATTATGAAATTCGTTTTAGTTGAAAACATTTCTAGATAAACTAAAAGATAATGGTCACTTAGAATTATCGGAACTGATAGCCAAGCTGCAAACAACTAAGTCGCAGAAACGGTACAAAGAAAAGCAAATACTGGATTTGGTTAAAACAAACAATGAGCTTCAAGAGTCTATGCTACAAATTGAAAGGGAAAACACGGAAATGAGGTAAAAAAAAAACATCTTTTCGCCAAAAAACAAAATATTTTTGAAAATTTTAGATCAAAGTTGGGATTAACCTATGAAGATGTTGTGTATGTAACTGATACTTTACTAAAGGAAAAGAAACAAACAAAATTTCTTCACGAACTTCACAAAAAGGTTACACAATTGGAAGAAGAGAATTTGTCATTACATTTGGAAATTCAAACTTCTGGCAAAACTACAGACACGGCACAAATAAGCAAAACTAAAGCAGATACCTCACTTCAAACGCAAGATAAAAAACAAACTCCAGCTGATGCATATCTAGTAAATGCAGAAACTCACAAAGCTGTTGTGGAAGAAAACGAAGCACTACGAAAAGGTCTACATGAAATTTTGAGTAGTTTACAAACGCGAGCAGGTAGAAGATTTTGTTATCAACAAATTTGATTGTTATGTGATAATTTTTGTGTTTTTATAGTAAATGGTTTGAGGGAAATAAGATCTGAGACACTTGAACAACTTTTAAGAGCCTTGGATGTTAAACATATTTCGGGTTGGTATCATCCTGCTATGAGATTACAGGCAGAGTTGCATGTATTGCAGGGTTCTAATCTTGAATTAAGGGAACAGTTAAAAAATACAAGGTAAATGCTAGAAAACATTTTTGAATTATTGTTATACCTCAGTTAAAACACTTGCCTACATTTTGGATTGGAAGAAATCATATTTTTTTAATGTTATTACTTGTGTGGTTTCAGAATCGAGTTGGAAATTTCTAGGAAAAGTACCGATAACGAACCAGTATTACAAATTCCTTCCACAATTGATCTAACCAGTTCCCTAATTAATTCATCGTTAAATTTCGACGTAGTTAGTAACCTCCATAAACATTTAATGCAAGTTATGAAGGTGACTTAGAAGACAATTCTATGGGCATCTAATTCTAATTCTATGTTCCAGGAAAACGAAATTATTACACAGAAGAATACTCTTTTAACAAGTCATTTAGAAAAATATCAACTCGGTATCAATACGATCGAACAACAAATAACTTTATTCTATAAACAATATTCAACAGAAAAATCAGAGTGGTGTAAAGGTAAGGAGACGTTTTCTAAGACAACCAACGAAGTCACCGAGAAAGTTGAAATTTTGGAAAATAAATTGAAAGATATATCAAAATACGTAAACAAATCAAATGACAAGCAAGCAAAATTGAAGCAAGTGTCGGAAATGTCCGGAACAATCGTAATACTTAATCGGAAATTGTTACATTTCGAAAATGAAAATACAAAATTAGTATCCGAATTAAAAATTGTAAAACAGGATTTACTATATGCCGAAATTGCTGTAAAAAAGAACATTAATAATCTAAGACTAGAAAAGAATTTTTTGACAAATCAACTACGTACCTTAAAAATTGAAGGTCTGAATGGAATTAATGTGACAGAACATAAAAAATTATTAAATGATTTTGATAATTTAACTCTAAAACACAGATCATTACTGAATAATCTAACTGAAATATGTTCGCAAAATGATAACGAAATAACTCTAATGAAAGCTTCTGTAGATTTATTAAAAACGGAAAAGGAGGAACTACAAAATAAATTAAAAGATGTTATTCTGAAATTAAACACATGTGATGTGGTAACATATGAAGTTGACAAAGCTGTTGAACATTTAAGCAAGAAATTATCACAAATCGAAATAAATGAAATTACAGAACGGCAAAGAGCAAATCACATGACTAACTTGTATGAATTGGTCAAAGAACAACTCAAGAAATCAGAAGAACGTTACAAAGAGTTTGAAAAATACAATAAAGATTTAATGTACCACAATCTTTCGTTACAAAAATGTTTAAAAGATTTCCAAGACAAAGCTATAAACGAAATCGACTTAAATGACTATTCATTAACCAAAAGTAAATGCGAGAAGCTACGTGGAGAAAACGTCAAGCTCACAAAAGAACTGGAACAACTTCAAAACAAATTGGAAGTAGTTGAGAAACTTGTAAATACGCAAAAATTATGGTCATCTTCGCAGGAATACGAGTTCTTAAGTTTAAAACATCAAATTCTTGACCTTCAGGCTTCTACTGATGAGAAAACTGTAATTTCGAGATTATCTTCTGATGTTATTCATGCACGTTTGCAAGAAGCTGAAGCACAAAAAAGAATAGAGAGTATTTCAAATGAATATAAGCAATTAGAAGAAGAATATAATTCATTCAAAAGCAATACCGAGGAAGGGTATATGAGATTGAACGATCATGTAAAAACACTTATGGAAAAGAATGAGTAAGTGTGTTTTGTATAGAAATTATAGAATTTTAGCCCATTTATTAAAATACGCATACTTAATAACAAATTAACAGTATATATTGCTTTCATTCTCTTCATTAAAATACGTAAGTAATTGCAATTAAGAAACAAAGTGTGACAAGATTGTTTCATAATTTTAATTTTATTGTTTAAAATAATTTATTTGTTTGACTATGGGTTTTATGAAAAAAAAATAATCATAATTAATTTACGTTAAAATTTAAATCAATTAAAAAAAAAATAAACAAAATAATAACACTGCGTAGGCTTTCGCGGCCGATATTACCTACTGCTATTAACTTCTTCCGTATTCGCCGTTCATGTTTACCCCTGAAGAAGTCCGTCAGCAGCATGAACGGTGAAACGTCGAGCGAAAGTTTTGACACGGCCGAAACCCGGAAAAAGTTTTTAGCAGTAAACAAAACAATGTTAGAGAAAGTCTACAATTTGTTTGGCCTTCCTATAAAGTAAGGAAGGCGCGTCCAAAAATTGCACTCAAACAAGAGTATATTTGGGTGCGAATTAAAAATATGGGTGTCAGCAAGTATGGTCTCACTAAACGATCATTGACACATATCGCTCCCCTAGACAAAGAAGACTGATAGGAATATCAGTTCATGCTATATAACCGTTGTAGTAGCAATTCCAAACGAGTGATATGTAGCGCTATCTATTGCAGTATAGCATAACATATAGTTTATTGCTGGGTTGCTGTTGGTAACTTTAATACCATAGATGTAGTAGGAGTATTGATTAATCCGATACAAAACATTCTACATTCTTGTCAATTTTATAAAATGTTTATACGTATATACACATATATTTTCTAAAATTTATGTAAAAAAGAAAATATATATAGAAACTTAAAATGTTCACATTTTTACGGTTTTTAGTATCAGATATTTTTTTTGTCCAACAAATGTTTGTTTTCATGTTAACTAACAAATTATGACTTGGTATTCTCTTATATTTCTTTAAGAGCATTTGTTATATACCATTCTGAATGGTATGATATATTTTTTGATTGGAAGCAGTGTCAAGCATTTATAAATGATATAGATGAACCTTATTTTAAATTCCCCAGTTCTGAGACATGTCATCGAATTTTATCCATATTAAACACATCCATACTTTTGGATCAAATTATAGACAGTTACCTTAAAAATAAATATATTGTAACACAAATTATTTTTATTTTAACTTAACAGTATCTTTTCAATGAAAAGTCAGGAAGGGTCCATGGTCCCCCAAATCTCTGAAATAATTTCACTTTCGCTTCTTATTGCCAGATATACAAAAGCCTCCAAAATATCAACTCTAATTGACCAAGTACGAGGTCTCTTTTTGTCAGGAGATGAAAGAACAAGATGTTGCAATCTTCTCTTTTGATAGCGCAAATAGCCTGCCAAGTGTTTCGCTTACTATCTACAATGATATACACAATATAAATATAGTTATCACGTATTAGAATATCTACCTCATAAACAACACCCAAAGGTAGAGGGCTATGTTTTCCTTTTCTCTATCAAAGTACCATACCACGGGATTAAACACAACCATTTGTGCTTTGGAATTCAACCATTTTCTAGGCATTATCTATAATAATAATAAAATCATTAACCTCTACTTGATGCATTGCCTTTATTCAAAATAACTACAGAAATGGCAGTGTCTGTGTTCTAAATATAACAAATTTATCTTGCGATACATAGAAAGAAAGTAAAATGCAGACGATGAATAACCAATTTATCATTGGTTATTCATCGTCATCAAATGCACAAAAACAAATGCTGATATGCTAACCTACTTTTGACGACTCGCAACAAACACGTGTAGCGTTGCCAACTTCGACGATGTTGTAAATAGTACAGGACCATTGAAAATAATAGTACACTTACCAGTAATAACAGTACTCTCTTTACGGGTGCTTATATGTTGTATTTGCTTTGCTTTAAAAAACACACACACACAAAATTTGCATAATTCTCAAAAAAAGGATAAAAATTATAATAATTACAAAAGTACCTTAGTGAATCATAAGGGTTTCTATCTTAATTAGTCATATGTGTTAAGCATATGACTAATTAAGATTAAGCATAGCAGTTCTGGTGGCTGTTTTAAAACTTAATTGAGAGCTGATGGGAGTAAAATAAAATTAGTGTACAATTTTGTTTATTGTACCAAAAAATGTTAGGCAATTTATATCTTCATTGAAGAAAGTATCTATTATAGGAGATGCTAAAGTTATAATACATTTAGCGTGCTATTATTACCATACTGCGGACCGACTACCGTCTTTATCGCCGACACGAGATAGAATGGGGTACGGTACATTCGTTAAACCGCAACGTGCATATACGTTAGGGAATGTGGTACTCAGTCAGACGATACTATTTCTGCGTATTTGTCTGACTAGAGACACTCAACCTAAATATAAAATATCAGAGACGTAGATTCATTAAACAGAAAGCATAGCCTAATTCCCAATATCGCAAAAACATTAAATAAATATAAATAATATCTAAGGCTGTAGGTTATAGATATCACATTAAAAGTGATTATTAACATTAACTACTAAAACATACTTACTTGTTCGAACATCTTCAAATATAGAAAAATTCTTTCCACATCACAACTTGTGGGACGAACGTAATGAAAATGGGACCTATAAGCGTTGTGTTTACTAATGGTTTCGTTACCTTCGTTGCACAATAGTTTTAAAATTGACAAATTTGGGTTGCGGATTTGCGACTCATTTTTATTTTAAATAATATTTACTACTACTTACATACCATAATCAGTTACAAGCTACCTTTTCTAAAGCAAACATAGAACCAGTAAATAAATAAAACGCTTTTGAGAAGATATTTTTTCTTGCGAAACCTTAATTAAACTGAAATTTTGTCTACGTTGAAACGGATTATTGTTAAATTCATAAAATCAAATATGCATGTAGGTGCATATTTTAATTTTGTTTGGCTTAACAATATTGTCGGCTATTTACTTACTATAGCAAGTACTATGGGACAAAAGTAAACTTGGACGACCAGCAAGCGACGAAGTGGTGTTGGCAGACAGATTGTAAGCGATGTTGAATCTTACGAGCATTCACCATTCATAATTGATAGCGATGAGTTTATGAACTCATGAATGCACGAAACTGATGAAACTTGCTATAAATAATAGACAAGAATAAGAAAATATGTTCATTCGTCAGCGGTTTTTATTTAAAAACTTACTTTTAAATTTTGTGTTCGATGTTCAAACAAAAATTATTCTAAAATAATAATGAACAAGAATTACAAAAATTTATTATTCCTCAGCTATTTCACCGGTACTTTTATAAGTCATAAGAAACATTCGAATTCATATCTCGGCCGCTTAAGCGAGTTTCTTTTTTAAGATCTTTGCAGCACCTTATTTTATAAAATTCATTAGAAAATTCTGCAAAATACAATTCTATATTGAGTAATATAATCCGATGTCAACGATTATTCATATTAAATATCGTTTTTTTTTTCGTGAATGATACTTTTTTGAATCTTATGAAAAGAGTGGGTGATTAAACTTTTCTATCTATTTTATAAATATTTTCAAATGTGTGCTACAGCTATTGATTTATGTCTATATTAAAAAGAACATTTAATTAAATTGGTTTATAATTTGCTTCTTATTTAATTTAAAATTGACGACTGAATAGCAATAGGTACAGCATTAAAAAATAGTTCATTAATTACAACAAAAAGTAAGAATTCTAGTAATACATTTCGAAAATACTCAACTAGATTCACCATAAGTATATTACGAGTGAACCTATACCGATGACCAAAGTTGTTATTACAATAGTTAAATATACAGTATCAGCCTGTAAAAGGTAGACAAAATGAAGACATATGGTCGACTTTATCGACTTGCCTACATTTTAAGCGTTATCGCCAATCTAGTTGATATGTGGCTAAAATCAATACAATTTAACTTCCATAATATAGAAAAACACAGAGATAAATAAAAATAACACATAAAATTAAAAATTCTAATACTTCAAAACACCAAATATTATAGCACTTCTAGCATGAAGTGTAGTCGCCACCATTTATAATTGTTTGATGTAACCTTCGCTGCGTTGATGATATCAGATTTGAACATATGTTTACGTCTTGCAGAGTATGCCTCGAATTCTTAAATCTCTGCGTTGTATGTTATCTCAATGGTTTACGATATGAGTCCAGAAATTCTCATTGGGGTTAAGGTCAGGTGATTTAGAAGGGCACGCTATAAATTTTACTTCCGGATATTCTTCGCTCCAATTTTGAACTATCCTGCTGGAAGGGGCCGCACAATTATCATGCATAAACGTAATATATCCATCGTAATGCTAACGGTAATATAGAAGTGTCAAGTAAACTAATATACTGTCGGGATGTTAATCTTCCGTCTATCTTCACTAAATCCCCAGGACCATAGGAAGACATCGAACCCCAATACGCTGCCGAAATTTGATCACTTTGTGTATGTCGAATAACATACTCTCTGTTGTATCTTGCTAGGTCGATAAACTAATTTAAAAGAAGACTCGTTAGACCCAAAGGTTTTTTCATCACTGAGCACAACGTTCGTCCAGTCTTTGCATAAATTTCTGCAAAATGGTTTATAATGGTTTGTTTACAAACTGGAATAGCGGTTTCTTGTAGTACCTTCCTTGCTGTTATAAAAGAATTGTTTCTGAATGAATATATAAACTGCCGGTCTTCTTCCGGATTGGTTTTCCTCCCTGCACCTCTCTGTTGTCGCCGTCTTTCTACATTCTCCTCTACCCCAAACCGGTTTACCCATATTTGTACCGTGCTTTTCTGGAAAGAAAGTATATCTACTAAATCTTCATAGGCTTTGCCTTGCTAAAGGCCACTATATGTCGATTCGTAAAACTGGCTGAAATTATCTAGAGACAAAAACGTCTCAATTCTTAATTACTATGCTATACGAGCGTGAATCAAACATCAATGGGAGTTTTATTTAACTTTTTTATTTGCAAGAATAAAAAATCCAAGTACACATTATTTTTCAACATGATCTATTGCTTTAAATGTGTGTCTTTCCCAGCGGATCGGTATAGCTTCTTTATCCCGTCATTATAAACAGAAATTAGCCGTGACAGCGGCCAGTTAAGCGCAACCTTTTTCGCTCCAAGGTTGTTGAATCGTTGGCTTGCCAGAATTTCTTGCAGTGGTCCAAAGAGATGGAAGTCGCAAGTCGATAGAGCAGACAGAAGGGAATTGTTTCATTCAACAAACCAAGAAGTGTTGCTCATTTATATGTTCATTCAACTAAAAATATGTTCATTTGGTGAGTATATCCAACTTACCTTGCAACTAGACAGAACCTACTAGCTTTGGTTTTTTTTACTAAATCAAACCAGTATTTGTGTTGGTTGTGTTTCAAAACATATTTCTTCTAGATCAACCATAAAGTTACATAAAGACATCCTTCTTTATTTAAGACTACACAGGTTCAGATTTGCACAATCGGCGTTTGTATCTATTTTACTTTCCGTTTTAAGAATACTTATTTCGTTGTGCGCATGTGTTCATTTATGATTCTACGCATGCAATTTTTTTGCTGTCTTCCAACATTTTAATATAAGTTGGTTGAACATTCATTTTAATGTTGATTCAATTCAAAAGGTTCAACTAATTGTATGCTGTTATTTTCAAAATATGGAGTGTATATATATTTCACAATAAGTGAGTTGAGTCGATTAATTTTTGGTCGACTCAACCAATGTTTTCTCCCGGGGTATATGGAGGGTGTTCAAGTGGTGCCCTACATATTTCGTTCAATTTTGCATACGTGGGGCCTCGCGTTGCCATAAAGAAGAATCACTTCTCGTATCGGTTTGTAACGTCTTTTGCGGCGATAAGAAAGTTTGATTAAGTGCTCTCATAACTTATTCTTTTCTCAGAACAAATTTCGGAAACTGTCAAGCGTCGAGCGCCCTCAAATGACGATTACAAACGGTCCACCATAAGTCCACCATAAGTTCCTTATGTCAGGCAAACACACGAAACCTTAACAGTAGAACCGTGGATTATAATGTGAAAAAGTATAAGCAAGTGGCAGTGTATCGAATAAACGGCGACCCGGACGGCCAAAAATAACAACACCTTGCTACGGTAATGACAAGCAAGCGAAATAGACGAAAAACAGCGCCAGAAATTGCTGCCGAAGTGAATATTTCGCGTCCAAAACCAGTTAGTGTCACCACAGTGAAAAGGCGTTTGCGCGAAGCTGGTTTGGAAGGATTGCTATACGGAAACCGTTATTACGCAAAGCAAACAAAGCTAAACGGTTAACATGGGCAACGAAACACAAAGATTGGACGTTGGAAGATTGGAAGAAAGTACTCTGGACCGACGAATCTAAATTTCTCACTTTTGGTTCAAACAGGACATTTGTCCGTAGATCGAAAGGGGAACGAGCACTTGAATCCTGTGTTATACCAACAATGAAACATGGAGGAGGATCAGTTATGATTTGGGGTTGTTTTGGCGGTGCCTCTCTGGGAGATTTGGTCAAAATAGATGCTATCCTGAGAAAAGAAGGCTATAGGGAGATTTTGGGGAGGAATGCTATCCCATCTGGAACACGATTGATTAATCGGTGAGAACTTCGTGTTCCAGCACGATAATGATCCGAAAGAGTATTTAGTATTTAGAACAGCTGGAGCACAGAAACCAAATTATTTTGTGGGCTTTTGTGGGAGGAACTCGATCGACAGGTTTAAAAATCTGCTCCAACATCGGCAACAGTACTTTGGACGCAACTACAGGATACGTGGAGGAAAATAGAGCCACTAACACTAGCGAAGCTATTAGAAAGAATGCCAAAACTGTGTGCGGCAGTAATAAAAGTGAAAGGTGGACATATTCACGAATTCCAAATTTAAGTAAATTTATGATTATCATTGTTAGAAAGTTGACAAGCACATTGTTTGCTTTGTATAAGCAGTCGATACATTCTAGTAAAGTTGATTAATTATCATAATAATTGATGGCCAGTGCGAGCTGTGTCCCGTAACTTGAAGTTTCACCCATCAATAACATAATATGATATTAAAAGGCAAAATTCAAATTTAAAAAATAATATTTTTAGTTGTATTGTTTATTAGCATTTCTATTAATTTTCTGCTAAATATTCAGCAAATTATTGAGATGTAATCGAAACAAAAAGTTTTAATTCATCTTGTTTTGTTGGTTTCCCCACAAATTGGATACCAAATAGCCAAGAATTGTTTTATAATAAACACTACATATTTCTGCTATTATAATTCTAAATACAGAGCAACCTAGAGAAATTGTTGCAAAACGTGAAAACATGAAATAAAACAATAAGAGTGAGGCACCAGGCACATTTTGACCGTAATTATGAGCATTCACTTAATTGAAAGATCGGTGTTTGTAAAAACAACTATACATTACAAAAAAAAACAATCCAGAAATTAATTAAATCCATTTTACAGCCTACTACAACGTATTGTTCAACAACAACGTCAACAGTATTTTGGCTTTGTACCTATGACCAGCGAAGAAAAATTTGTCGACAATTTAATCAAGGTCTATAAGGATAAACACGAATCATTCCTTTGTTTGCAAAAATCCGACGAATGTCGGCACGAAAATGAAATAATTAAGGAGCAATTGCGAGAACAATTAAAGTTAATAGAAGAATTAAAAGCAATACACAAGAACGATGACAAAACAGCAAAATGGCATAACGAAAAATACCAACTGCAATTACAAGAACTAAAACATCGTCGCCATTCAGAATTTATTGAAGCGCAATTTCACCAGGCACTTGGAAGAATTAACGAACAACATCAGTTAATGTCTAAACTTGAAGAAGAATTATTACAGGCATATCAAAAAACTGATTTTTATATTTCCTCTGATATTCAATCCGTCAAACTTCACGAAAATGGTACCGACCAGAAAGCAGATAATGACGAAGTCGAATGTAAAGTTAAAATATTTAAATCTGAAGAGACTCAAACGATTTTCGATGTACCTCCTGTGTCGTTAGATTCGAATAAAGACGATGACGCTTTAAAAAAGTTACATTTAGAACTTGTAACGGCCCAAGACGAAGTTGATTCAAGGGATGAAACGATTGAGCAATTGAAGTCGAAGCAGACAGAGCTGGAAATGAACATTAGCATGTTCAAGAAGCAGTTAGGTGATAAACAGAGTCAAATTATGTTCTACGAGAAACATATTCTAGAACTGCAAAATAAGAAGGAGGTAACTAATCAAGAGGTGAAAATGGTACGTGATGTTGATATAACACGTAACGAAGAGTATGTAGCACTTAAGGTAAGCTGTAAATTCAGTCTTCTTTATCTAAACAAACATTACAAAAACAATATTAGAAAGAAGAAACCATGTGGTTTGAAACTTATTTTACAAAAACTTATCGCTTCAATTGCCAAATTAGAAAATTTGTTCTAGTAAGAAAATTAAAACACTCACTATTAAAATGCAATTCGAAAAAAATAATACATGCACCGTTATCTATGGCCGCGTTTCCTCATCAGCAGCGCTTTGCGAACGTTGGCAGTCGATCGTAGGAAAGTCGATCTAAACCTAGATATTCTACCAACTAAAATTGCCGAAATTGATGCTATATCGTTCTCTACAGAGTAAAATACAAGCAAATATTCAACAACTCTGCGAGGGTAGCAGGCTTTGGCAAATTCACCAATAGAAATTAATTAAATGAATAATTAATACGAAACTGCCAGCACCGCCATCTGTGCGTTTCACCCTTTACGGCTCATCGACACAGCTTTGCCGGCGTTCTCGTCGATATAGCGTTAATTTCAGCAATTTTAATTGATTAGAATATCTAGATATTCTCATCAATACTTGTTACATGTTATTTCGCATTTATATGACTTCCTTACGAACGACTGTCAGCTCCCGCAAAGCTGTGACGATGAGCCGTAAACGGCAAAAGGTGTCCACAAATGATGGTGCTGGTAGTAGTATTAATTATTAATTTAATTAATTTCTATTGGTGAATTTAAACTAGCTCAAAGCCGCTATCCTCACAGAGTTGATGAACATTTACTTCATTCTATTCTGTAGAGGTCGATATAGCATTAATTTCGACAAGTCTAATTGATTAGAATATCTACTTGGTTACTAATTCGAGTATGCTTTTGTTAAATTTTGCCACTTTGGAAAGAAATCATAGTAACCAAAAGATTTCCTTTTCGATTAGAAATATAGGTCTAATATAAATAAACATACTTACTTTACTTGAAGGCAATGGTAGCAACGCTTCAATCCACCTTGGCTGAAAAAGAAGCTTTCATATTAAAGTTCCAATCGCTTCTAAAGCAAGACCGAGATGAACACAGTTTGGCAGCAGCAAGAATGCAAGAGGAGCTAAAGAGATTACAAAACGCTTTAGTGACACATCAACAGGCATATAAAGAGTTTAGATCTAAACTGTGAGCACTTACACTTCAACATAACAACCTTATTAATTGTAGATTGAAGGAAAGTCAAAGTGAAGTTATTCCCAACAAGGTCGCTATTGAACAATACATAAAGCAAGTCCACGCGTTAGAGGACCATACATCGGAATTGCATACGACAATTGCCAGTTTAGAAACACAATTGCAAACCAGTAGAGAAGAATGTGTTCGCTGGAGAGCATTGTCTAATGATAGGTTACAAAGTATGGAAAAATTAAGGCAAGAGTAAGAAAATTTTAAGTTCTTTCTGGGCATTAAATTCTTTTAAAAGTAATTAAGTTTTTGAATGTTTATTTTTACTGTAAACTGTAGATAATAACATAATAATAAATAAAATAATAAGGTACAAATTCGAATACACAAAAAGATAACATAAGAATATGGTGTAAAATCATGCAATATAATTCTCGAATATTATTTAAGATTAGAAGCAGTACATAGAAATGAAGTATGCGTCTACAGAGAAGAGTGTGAAAAATGGCGACAAGAAGTTCTACATTTAAAAAGTTTATTAGTTAAGCACACTGACAACACTAATGATAAAGTTAATAGTGTCCAAAAGATACTTAAAGAAAGAGACGACAGGATTCATGAGTTAATGGTGCAATTGAGACAAGTACGGGTATGCCTTGAAAATTTAGGCGGTAGACTAACTTTATCAGATTGTTTATATCTAATAGATTGAAGGAAGAAAGAAGCAAGAGAATGTGGAATCACCTAAATTACAAGAACTTGAATGTGAAGTCGAGCAAGTAACGAAAGAGTTGGAGACAATGAGGAAACGCCACGAACAGCTGCTCAACAGAGAGAAAACTGCAAGAGATGAAATTCGGGCACTTAAAGGCCAATTGATAAGAAGGTAAGTTCGTTTGAAACTTTAAATATTGTCGCTACTTTTGGTGAGGGACAGCTTAAGTATTCTTCTGATACTGGATTTCAAACAAGTGTTTCTCCAAGCAGCCTTATGAAAAATGTGATTTATTTGACATTTTGGTATTTCATTAATTAAGCATATTTCCCAGCCCATATAAAGGGTACAAGAGACGAGCATTTGTTAGTTGAATTTGAAAACATCGTTGTATCTTGCTAAACTCTGGTATTGAAATTTTAATGATTCAGAAATCAATATCCACAATCTACGTCGATCATTTCAATTAATCTTTGAATCATTTTGTGATGTCATTTCCTTACGTCCTTTGAATGCTATTGTATGACGTGTCCCCCTTAAGTGTTGGGGTGAAAGTTTATTCGTTCTCCGAGCAATGTAGAGAAGAGGTTTTTAGAGATAAATTGTTAGCAACACGTCATGTATGCCAGAAATTATATTTGTATATTCAGTGAAATCTCGAATTCAATGAAAAAACCGGCCGACTTCTATTTTTTTGGGAGTTAACTTACTGTTATCGGGAATGGCAAGGACAATCTGACGATACTACATACTTTAACGTATGATATTCAGCAGCAAAGGTTTCCGTAAAATTTTGTTGTTTAGGACAAAATGCCAAATTGCATTGCAGCAAGAATTGTTAGTCTGTCAAATTTCAATTCTACAGGCGTTAATTGTTCTTGCTATTTGATTTTACGTTTTTCCTATTTTTTTTTTTATATGTTGCTCTTATTATTTCCTCTGATTATATTATTTGTTGCTGTTTTTAGCAGTCTATTTGTCAAGTTTCCATAGTTGTTTTTCGAATGGCTTTTACTTGAACTATGCAAAATAAAGTTGGCTCAATTTTAACCTTTGGTCAATCTGGCAACGATTATCACTTTGTCATGAATACGATTGTGAGCATTAGCATCAGCAAATACGTAAATTCTCTGGAAAATTCTTCAGGAAAGATTCATAATAAAAGTGGCACGAGAATATTATGTAAAAATGCAGAACAAAAATGTTTAAGACTAACTGTTATATTGACGATAAATTAACAGAAAGAGCTTAACGCTAGTAAGTGAAAACAGTGTTTTGCGATAGACGAAACAACTAGACAATAGACGAGATACAGTAAGAATTTATGGTCGATTGTGGCGATTTGCCATATTAGCTCTATATAGATAATGAATATTTATAAGATCGGAGAACAGAGTCTAAAGTATTGAAAGACTAAATAACATAAAATAGAAAGACTAAATAACATAAAATAGAAAGACTAAATAACATAAAATAGAAAGACTAAATAACATAAAATAGAGTTGTAGTGCTTGATAAGAATTCATAAAAAAATTGAAACAAAAACAAATAAATGAGTAATTTAAAGAACGGGCGGAATACGGTACTAATAGAAGTAGAAAAATAAACAGATCAAGCTAATTAGTGCATGGGCGGTGGTATAAAATGAATGGGATTAATAGAAGGGGTAAACTAGACCACGACCTTTAAGAATAGCAGAGTAGCAGTAAGAACAACAAGAGATAAAAGACAACAAAGACGAAATAGAGAAGCAAGAGGTGGAAGAAATAAAGAAAATGCTAACGGAAATGAAAAAAGAGACTAAAGCAGAAATAAATGAGTTGAAAGTAAAAATGAAAAAGAAAAAATAAGGAAATTAGAAGTGATATACAAGAGGTAAAAGAAGAGTTAAAACAAAATAATTAAAAATTTAAAACTATTAAGCTAAAGATATAAGAAATGAAAGAGGACTGGACGAAGGAAAAGCAAGAATTAAAACATAAAAATTAATTGACAAAAATGGAAAACAAGAAGATAACAGAAGATTTAAAAGAACTCAGGGGCACAGTAGAATTCCTAGAAGAAGAAAGAGCAGCTATCTTACAAAACAAAAACAAACTAAGGAATGTTAGGACCGAGAAATATGAATAACAGAGGATTTCACGCAAGGAAAGAGTGAGAGAGACACTAAATGTAAAGAAAAGCAATAGACATGAGGGACGATAGGAAGACAGTGAAAATAGGGTAGAACAAAATTATAGCGAATGGAGATGGAATTATGAAAAAGAAGAGAGAAAGAAAGAAAGAAAAGTAGTGGAATCGGTGACGATAAAAAACAGGAGAGGATTATACCATAAATGAATTGGACAGTAGGGATAGATGTAAATACTAGGTGCTACTAATAAATATTGTAATAGTTGTAAGTTTGGTGAAAGGCATACTAGTATGAATGATAATAATATTGAAAAGAATGAATGAATAGTTGCGGAATAGTATTGATAATATGAAGGGTTGTAAGGTTGGTGAAAGTTATAAAGATGGGCCTCAAATTAGGATTATAAGACCAATACTGCGCCATACGATACTGCGATAAACGAATGAAAATAATAAAGAAAGAAAGAATAGTAGGGAGAATAAATAAGAAATGCGGCGTCTATTGCCGCAGGGATAAAGAGCAAAAGAAGTAGTTGGTATAACAGTGAGCACATATATAGAAATAGCAATAACATAGTATGGAATTATTACAGTCCAAATAGAGCTAAAACGCAAAATAGTATTACGACAAATATATGGACCAGCGAAAGGAACAGAAGAAGATACAGTAATAGAATTCTACAATGAACTTCAAAATACAATAGATAAAATAAGAAAAACACGAGGAAAAGTGATAATCTTAAGGGACTGAAATGCAAGATTGGGTAATAAACTGAGAAATGGGATATATGGTGCAACATGGAGAAGAAATTTTAAACAGAAGTGGTGATAAAATGCTAGAATTTCGTCAAACAAGCGACCTGAAGACAGAAACGCGAAAAGTTTGACAGATTTTATAGTTTATATTAGAAACTTAGAACAATACATAAGTAGCATTTTAGCAAAAAAGGAACCGGAATTATTGACTCAACACGGGATGGTCACTGCAAGACTAAAAAATAGAAAAATAGAGGAGGTGGAAAAAAGGGATGCAAAAGAATAAAGTTGAATAAACTTAAAATAAAAAGAACAATACAAAAAGAAAACGGATAAGAGACTAAGACAACTGGAAGATCAAAAAGAAGCATGGATGTTGGAAGAATACCTTTAAGGACGTTACTATATGTAAGTAAGAGTTAGACAATACAGAAAAAACATAACAGTAGAATAAACTCAGTGGAAATGAGGCACTTAGGGAAGATAACAGGAAAGACAAAATGAGATAGAGAGATAAGTAACGAATCAATTAGGGGAAAAATTGATCAGGTATCATTAATGAACAAAATAACAAAGAGACAAATAAAATGGTACGGATATCTGATGAGGATGCAGCCAGACAGGATAACAAGAAAAGTAGATGAACCAAGAAATAGCGCAAAAGAAAATAAAAATAACAAAACCAATTCAAATCAGTTGCCTGAAAGGACAAATGAAAGGGGATAAAGAATATTTGCCGCGATTATTTTCTTATGTGAAAGCAGTTAACCTTATAGACTTTACTTTATCCGTTCAGCTAGTTATTTATTTCGTTGGAATATTTTCAGTTCGACAAGGGTGGCGGTCATTAAATTCAACAAGTAGGATATCGTAGAAACGATCACATAAAAAACAAAAAAATAAGTCTATAATAAGCCTATCAAAACTGATAAACTTAAGCACACTCATATAATTAATTAATTTCAACAAAGTTGAAAATGCGATAGATTCATAATTGTTGTGTTTATGTTGGCTAGCAGCGAGCTTTTGTTTTTAGCCAACTTTGCATAAAACAATATCAGGATATCAACATCTTTAAAATAATGCATCACTTCCGGTAACACCTGAAATGCAGTCGATTTCACGCCAATAGTTAATCACAAAAAAATATAAATCGGGCTGATTTTGCCTAAAAACACCCAGCCTCTGTCGTTCAAAAAATACCATCGGGGGATACTCACAAGAGCTCTCAAGAGCTCACCCTATACAGCCTGTTCAGTTCCTGCAGTACTGTTGTATCAAGTAGTTTTTATAAAACAAACGTCGTAAAACCTTGCGAAATTTTCATAAATATACACGGCACCCTTTTTTTAATAAATTGAATATGAAGCATCTGCTTAGAGTGGCCCATCATTTTCCTCCCCGCAAAATGTTTTGTCTTTATTTGAAGTATGCTAATATTTTAGAAGTAAGCAATATTGCGTTTGAAGTAAACGCAACATGGAGGGATTTTATATTGTATGCAGCAAAAACTTTATTTCTAAATGACACCGGAAAAAATCTCTCACTAGTAACTATATGTTGGGCGCAGTGTAATAATTATACAATACTTTATTATATGTTCTGAGCACATGATTGTTTGAAAGAAAATCTACTCAGATTTTGAGAGAAACATGTTTATTAAGAAATTCTGCAGTATATAGTTCGGGTGATATCGTGTAGTTAATATTTTACTTGACATTTCGCTGACCCTGCTGTCAGCTTCTTCAGAAGATTTCTAAAGACTGCTGTTGTTGTCTTTTGCTCCTCGTTATATATCTTATTTCTGTTCCGCTTTGCTGATCCATAACCGTTCTGCTTTGCTGATCCATAACTGTTCCGTTCCGCTGAATCGCGTCGTTCGTTGTATGATGACTCCGTAGTGCTAACTTCCACGTGTTGCTGATCTTGTATCCATCTTGGCGATTGAAGTTGTTGGTGTTCTTCATTATTTCTATGGATTCGCGTATTATCCTCGGGTAGTAGTGGCTGGTCCTGGCTAATACCTTAACGTCGCTGTAGCTTATGCGGTGGTCTCCTTGTTGGTGCAGGTGTTCTGGTTTAATGTCTTTTTTAGCCTATCGTAGACCCTAAAGGCAAAAAACATCACCACACGTTTCAACACGGTGACCAAAATCGATCAGCTACTCCCTCCTAACAAGGACGTGTTACCGAAACTACGAGCAAAAGGCATATACGAACTGAAATGCCAATGTGGAAAAAGCTACATCGGTCAAACAGGACGGAGTATTCAGTGCAGAGTGAAAGAACACGAGAGAGAGTCGCACGCTTTAGACATATTTAAAAATCTGCATTAGCAGAACACCTGCACCAACAAGGAGGCCACCGCATAAGCTACAGCGACGTTAAGATATTAGCCAGTACCAGCCACTACTACCCGAGGATAATACGCGAATCCATAGAAATAATGAAGAACACCAACTTCAATCGCGAAGATGGATACAAGATCAGCAACACGTGGAAGTTAGCACTACGGAGTCGTCATACAACGAACGACGCGATTCAGCGGAACGGTTATGGATCAGCAAAGCGGAACAGAAATAAGATATATAACGAGGAGCAAAAGACAACAACAGCAGTCTTTAGAAATCCTCTGAAGAAGCTGACAGCAGGGTCAGCGAAACGTCAAGTAAAATATTAACTACACGACATCACCCGAAAGACATTTCTACTATGGATTACGGTCATGAAAGCCTACACTCAAATACTCTCGGAGTACATTAAAACCATTTCACAGATTCCAAGGGGCAAACTTTCCTTAAATTGTCTTTGCAAATGTTGACAAAGTTTCTTTAGCTTCGTTCAGTTATAATTTCAATTCCAGTTTGTTTATTTCCATTTGAAAATTTTGACGCTTAATTCAGTGGCAATTTGCTTTAATGATTTTCCCCGACAATGCTGGGATATAATTAAGTAAGAAGGGACACTTTCAACCATTAAAAAGAAAATTGAAACATTAACAATAGACTGCCAACAAAAATATAACAGGTGAACGTTCAATTTTATTTCCACAACAATTTTTTCACAGTATCAATATTTAGTTGTCACCAGCAAACTTTTAGAGATCGTGGAGAATGATAAAAATAAAAATCTTTTTTTAATATTTCTTCCAAAAGTGTCTTTAAAGTCTTTTGAAGAAAAAAAGAAGAAAAAACATTTTCGGAAGAAATAATTAAAGACATCCCTCATGGTTTGTCGATGATTTTTTTAGACCAGTATCTGCTGCAAGAAGCGATCGAAGTGACACTGCAAAAGAACAATTGCAAAAAAAAGTTACTATGCTTGAAAAGGAAGTTGAAGACCTAAGACAGAATTTGAAGGAACAATTAGTTATTAATGAACAACATAGAGTTAAAGTAAATGAGGATTTCGAGAAGTGGAATAAGCAAAAATATTGGCAACAAACCGCGGAAAAGTTTAAACTTAAATTAAAAGAGAAAACAGAAGAACTAGAAAAAGTCCAACAAACATGTTCAGGTTACCGTATTCTTATAGAACGTCTAGAAAAAGAGAAACATGTTTTAGAAACTAAAAACAAAACATTACGTGGTAGTAACGCTAATGTCAATACCGTGAAGTTGGAAGTGCTGGAGATAGAAAATGCGAAATTGCAAGCCGAACTAGAAGCCATGAGTATGAAGTTAGAAATGCAACAACACCATTCTGGAGGACTTGGAGCCGTGATGCTTCAGGATAAGTTAGAAGGACAAGAGAGAAAAATTGCAATTTTGGAATTAGCTGCTAAAGTAAGTTTTTAAATAATTAACTAGAGCTTCTTTAATTCGATCCAAACTCCGCTTTTTGGAGCTAAAACAATCCCTCTAGATTCCATTTCTAGTGGTAACGGAGTTCTTTCACTTAAAGTAAACGAGAAATCCTTTAAAAGCAATGATAAGGCCAATTTTGATTGTACCATTGCAAAACGCATACCTGCGAAAAAGACAAGATAAAAAATGCTTTTGTCCGTTAATAAAATTTGAGAGATCAGTTACCAATGCATTTTCTCGGTCCAGCGCCAAAAGGCAAGTACGCATTTTCCTTCGACATGACTTTATTTTCTTCGCTGAACCTCTCGGGATTAAAAACATCCGGATTGGGGTAATACTCCGGATCTCTTTGTACTGCCATTGTAGGTATTAAAACGGATATATTTTTTGGGATAATTATATCAGTGCCAGGTATACGATAGTCTCTAGTACACTTTCTCATATAAGCCGGTGCAGGTGGATATTTCCGTAACGATTCTGAAACGATCCAATTGATTAATTGATTCGGTAACAACTTACAAGAAAATATGCATGTAACTACATTAAATTCGGTTGCTGTCGAAAGTGCTACACATCGATGCTTCTATTTACCTTAGATTAATTATTTTATTAATCAATCTAAGATTTTTACTTTCTTTAGAAAGTAAAAATTTGGTTTTACCGAATTTGGCGTGAATTAATACATTTTTTTTGTTAGGTAATGTAAAGCAATTTTAGATTCCTATGCGAAAGTACGTTCACTTATTTATATAAGCTATCGAATCAATTGTATGCGCACTAAAACTGGGTTAAATATGTGTAGAATTAAATTTAGTTATTGCGTTACTTAAATTCTACAAAGCCTTTTCTAAATATATTTGGCGCTAAAAGTGAAAGCATTGCCTTTTATTTAAAAAAAGTTTGGTAGCCTACTTTCAGTTAGCTTTGGATATCGGATGTATAAAATTGCTTATTATTCTGAGCAAAAACAAATTTTAAACAAAATGTTCTCTACACAATCTTTTGGAATTGGGAACTGTGACTGCTCTTGACAATGGTATGAGTTCAAGATTTTCGGATAATATAATAGACGACATAAGGTATCTTTTGAATATATTTCTGTATTTTAAACAAAACCCCTCTATATTATTACGTATTTGCCCTCTTCGTTTGGAAATAAACCGATATAATATGGATTTCATATGTCTATTTGTAATAGATTTGCAAAGAATAAATATCTGTTTTACTTTCCATATTTTATGTATGCATCATTATATAAAAGCGTCAGATATATACGGTGGATACAGAAAAACTATATGGTGTTATTAAAAAAAGAACGATTTTGGTGTTTGAGTTTGTCAAAGTTCGGTATAGAGTACTGAATACCCTGTATATTACGAAGACATTCTATCGTGTCTAGATAGAGACAACTATGCAATTTAATTATATTGGCACTTCTTAAAGAAATAGATGTATCTAAACTTGGGCGATTGAGGAGAAATTAACAAATATTTCGAAATTTGTTGGAAACAAACATCAAACCGATATTATATTGATTTACTTCTAGATGCAGAAACTAAAACGTAATAATATGCAGGGCGTCCATTTAAAATAATAAAGGTGTCTGGTTTGCTATTTATCGATTACTCTGTGTCTATGGAAATATTTTTAGAAGGTACTTTATAACGTCTATGTTATCAGAAAATTTTATTTTCCTACTATTTGCTTGTGTAAATAGAAGGAATAATAATAAACAGATATAGTAGAACTATTAATACATAAAAAGTAAATAGTTTGGAATTGAAGACTACCCCGACATCATGGAAAAAATACACAGCATTTCCAGTCCATGTTTGATATCCGTAATACCAGGGATAGAAAAACGATACACACCTTCAAGTATACTATGGAAATCCTTTCCATATTCAAAGTGAATTGACAGTAGTGTGAACAATAATGCGTAACAACGTTGGCGTTCATCAACAGTACACGGCATCAAGTCGCCAAATTTCTATTAAACGCTGTTATGTCGGGTGAATTGTAGCTGCCTTCCAACGTTAAACTATGCAAGCACTCGTTACTTACACAGAAGTTGTTCAAGCTAAATTGCTTTATACAACTCCAATGACGATCCTAATAACACCTTAAACTTGATAAACAGCTATAAAAATAACATTACTAATAACTTTATGGTCAGTTTCCGGGGCATTTACATAGAATCAATCTAAGATCAGATCCTTCTTGCAACTGCGGTGAAGAAACGGCGGATATCGATATAATGCCAAAAGTATGAGCTCCGAATACAACCGTTTATCAAACACCTTATTAAACATCAAATATAGTTTCTTACAAACAATTCAGACTTTAAGAGCGGACGATATAGTCTTATGCAGGCCCATGGTCAAGCTCATTATGCAAACAAGTATCGAAAGTTAAAGCGGCATCTTAGAGTATCCTCTAGTGTAATGTTCAAATGAGTTAAACTTACAAATGACATTGAAACAGCTGCAAGAAGTTGGCTATGGCGTATAAAAAGGTACAAGAAGAAAACTAATAGACTAATGCAAAAAGTGCAATAATCAAGGTAAGGCACAGCTATTTCTTGAATGCTTACGCATTCGATTGAAGGAAAACCCCAGCCTTTTCCGAACTATATGTAACCTCGACGAGAAGAAAACTATTCCAGTTGTCCAACACCATCAGTGTAACACTGCTCCTACATAGAGTCGTACAAGGGAACAAAACACTGTCTTAAAATTAAAACCGCGCCCCTTTACTAAAACCTGGCCTTCCGTTAACATCAGTTAACGTGGTTGCAAGCGTATGTGTTGTTTTCTTAAGGTAAATAGTAGTTGAATGTTATGGATTCATAACACATGAATAGCAGCAAACAACAAAAAATACATTCGGTCAGAGTATGCCGACATGGTTTCCGTTATTGCGATGGTAACGCAACTATTGCGTCGACGTCGCTTTCCGGCTCGAACAATTTCAAATAGGGAGGTGTTTTAAAGTGTATTTGCAACTGAAGAAGAGACAAGAATGTTTCCAAGTACAAGAAATGAAAGAAAACTATATTTGGTATCGAAAGAATTCCGACATAAATACGAGGCGTCTTGGAACTCAAATTCATACTTGACACACACACTTGCAGGTTGCTCAAAGAAAGTGGTTTGCACTCTTTTCATATTCAACCTATTGAAAGTCTCCACGAAGGTGATCATCCCCCAAGACTATAATTTTGTAATTAGATAAGTCAAAATCGAAGACTATGCAACTACATTTTATTTAGTGTTGAAGTTCAGTTCATTCATGGTGGAGTGAATAATTACTATAACGAACATCGATGGTCAGACGAAAATCCTCACGTCACAGATGAGCAAAACCTTCAAGATCGTTGTAGTATCAACGTATGGCGTCGAATGTTGGACGGTCAATTATTCGGTCTCTTTGTGTTGGGTGGTTTTTGGAGGTTCACCTGACAGGAATTGTAGATGATTTAGCATTAAACGTACGTACTTCCAACGCAATGGAGCCCTCCACATCTTAGAGTGGACGCTAAAAATTTTCTGAACGAATTATAATTGATTTAGATAATTTGTGAAATTTCTCGATCAGAACGGGAAAAACAACAAAAAAAAGCAATTGAACATCTTATTCCTGAGAAAAATACGAAAGATTTGCATCATATGAAAAATAATAAATAAATATTCAAATGGTATTAGTACAATAAATATCTAAAACACGAATTTATGAGTACAAATAGAACAAAGTTTGGGGTATGCATTCTAAAGAAAGTGTTTTTTGCGAGAGTGAGAGATAGCCTACCTAGTACACATGCACTATGCTAATGGAAAGACTTGCCAGAAGAGAAAAACTTTTATTGTGACTATAAGGGCTTTGTTTATTGTCAAACTTTCCAGTTTAATAATAATTTTTTAACAAACTCCTTAATACAAATGTTTGGAAATTGCAAAAATAGCTAATTTTCACAGCAGCAACAAATTTATTTCAAAAATCTAATGTTATTACGATTTTATAATGCAAGTGTAAGGTAACCATTAATTTACGCGCTAAGAATGCGGAAGAAAATTTAAGAACATTCCTTTATTACGTATATGTAAGACAGGAATTGATTTAACATAGAATTGGATAGTGGAAAAGTACAACAAATTGTATTTGATGTTGTGAACCCTGAAAAATTGCAAAATATTTAATCAGTAGGTACTTGTATAATATATGCCAAAATAGGAAGTGATACTATCCTTAAACGGTCTTTCTAGTATTTTGATTGATGTTCAACAAGGCGTAGAAGTTATTTCTTGTATGATCCAAGACGTCCATAAGCTTTTAAGGTTTTGATTATCCCCTTACCAAAAATATTAATTATTTCCCAATGGCACCGAATGGCGACTTGAAATTGCCCCTGGTAGGATTTGATTTTTTAGCAGACTAAAATTACTATTGGAACACCGGGCATTTTTGTAATTTTAATTGAGTTGGAACAATTCCAGAATCTCAACAATAAATGGAACGAGTGCTCTTGACCGTTATTTTCTACTTCACCACTACCCAGCCCCATAACATCTAATACATTCAAGAAATTACATTGGACTACCTGACAAATCACTCCTCTGCACTCCTGAACTATGCTCCAAATATCTTGTATTTTCGCAAAAGTAATTAGCTGTATTTTCATAAAAGTTACTAGTACACAGTTCGTTTACGACGAATGGAGCAAATTCAAAATTCGAACACGTGGATTAACAATTTTGAATTGCCATATTTTCATTTATGCTGTAGGCGAATTTCACACACCGTTTTTCTAGGAAGTAACGTGAACTTTGTTATTTTAAGTACAACATCCTGTCCATGTAAATGAATATCGGTAGGAGATAAAACGACGTTTTTAGATATCCTTATATAAACCTTTTTCTTACGGACAATGTTTGTAATATTTACAGAAGATATATTTTTCACATATAACAGTTCAAATTTTTACTCACATACATCTAAGAATTTTTGAACATGAAGATTACTTCTACATTTTGCAAAATTTCTGGGTAATTATTCGGATTTCTTGACGTATTCTGTTTTTTTAAATTCTTCTGAAGTGCAGACCTGTTTATAAAAACTGATACATTTAAATGAACCATTCAAATTTCTGGAAGCGCTAATTTTTGGCCATCGCTGTATAAAAATTAAGCAAAAGATAGAAAGTATTTCTATGTTTTACTTCCTTTCTCTAACCACCAAGTTAAGACTTTAAGTATGTGAAGGTTATAATTATTAGATGCATAATAAAGGAAATTATCCTAATTATTACGAAAACCTTACCTAACAATACTTTTTCCATATACGGCAAATCTGCAATTGCGTCATGAGTTATATTGCCGTCAAATTTTTCCAAAGCTTGCAGAACTTCCTCTCTTGCTTTTTGTTGCATATCCTGATTAATTGCTAGTTCCAATATTGTAAAGCCCATAGACGTGGATGTTGTTTCAAATCCAGCCAAGAAAAATATAAAAGCTTGAGCTGTCGCTTCATTCAACGTCAATGCTGTCAGTTTATCTTCAGCTGAGTTTTCTTGTGTGTGCGCGCTTTCCTCTAGCGATTCGCCTTTTAACATTCTTATTAATAATTGAAGAAAATCGTTTCTAGTTACCCCATGCTTTTCACGAAATGCGATGGTATCTTCAACAGCGCTTTTAAAGAATCTGGCAACTTCACTTGGGAAAACGCTTAATCCTAATTTTTTCGCCAAAGTAGGTGAAACGCAAATTACAGCATTACGTATAAAATCTACTCTTGTGTGTATGAATGCACGATTTCCCATGACTCTAAATTCAGCTTGGGAATTTTTGAGGCTGTTACATTCTATTCCAAAAGCGCAGGACCCGATGACATCTGTAGTGAATCTGGCTAAAATATCTTTAATCTCGATGGTTTTATCTTTTTGTATCATTTCTTCCAGCACTTCAATCATCACATCACCACATTTATGTATTGTATCAAACATGTATTTAATTTTTCCCGCTGTGAAAGCTGGGCTAAGCTTCGCCCGCAGCTTTTTCCACTTTTCTCCGTACAGCGAAAATAAATGCGCACTAACTGGATCATTTTCTTCGTCAAAATGTATTCCTCGATCTTCGAAATGGTGGAAATCTTTTACTAATATATTTCTAATTAACTCGACACTTATCGGAAGAAATACCGGCACCGTGAAGAAATATATTCCGCCGAACGAATGGCCTTTGGGTTTAAGGGCGTTATAGATGTCAATTACTCTAGCATTTATACTTTGTGTACGAAAGATAATACTCGTTACGTTACCGAATGGAAAGGTAGGTGGAACAGTAGGAACACCGTGTCTTTTAAAGTAAGAATGCGCGTATCGGTAATATAGTAATAACGCAAAAAGTACACCCAACAGGATCGTAAAGTCCGCGTCGTACAAACCCATTGTCTGAAATACTACTGAACGCAAGAATGATGTCTTAAAATAGGAGAGAAATTTTCCGGCCGCTTCGTGAGGTAATGTTTCATAATATCGCTATAGCACCATTACGGGTGCAAAGAGATCTTGATATACGGGTGAGAGTGGTTTCACTTCATTTCGGTCTCATCCTGACAATTTTACTTGACCTACCGTCTGCGGCATTGTTTCTAATAATAAATAGTTTATGCCATTAACAAAGATCTAGATGGATGTAAGGGTAAAACTGGAACTACGCATTATGAACGTATTAAAGTAACACAGGCAACAATAGCAATATAAACTTATTTGTAATTAAAATATTACAAACTTCGTCAGTGTATTGTAGATGATTCTCTCCAGACTATTAATATATACAGGCTAACGCACCACATTAGCGTTGTTAGACTTGGCGGTAAAATAAAAATGATTTCTAAAAATTATACAGGGTAGGCGAAAATATACTTATGATTTGAACTATCGTTAAAATGAAGTAGCTTTCTTATATTAAACGGATCACCCTGTATTCATTATCGTAATTCGATTCTAACGTTTTTTAAAATTATACTAAGGTTTCCTATACTTATATATTTTTAATTTAATTTAATAATAATTATTTTCTGTTTTTTTCAATAAAATTGCTACATATTGCGTTTCAGGAAATATTTTTAATCCTTTTTCAAAAAACGGTTGCTGTTTACCTATAATATAAATTTGTTTTTTTTATGATTAATTATGTTTAGTTAACATTTTTTGCTTTTAGTTTAGAAATAGTTTCAAAAAATGTGGTTTCATAAAATGTGTCCCCGCAAATCTAGTTTCATAAGCTATGTTCTTTCGTTGATAACCTAAAATGATGACCCTATGATCAGGATTCCAAAAATTTTACAACTACATTTGTATTTGATTCAGTTGACTAAAATCTCCAACCTCACATTCGATCCTTCCTATTTTGTGAGATTTTTTGATTTTTGATTTTTTTGAGAGATAGAACTGTCAAAATTTATGCGTCAAAATGAAAACACGAATGTACACATAAACAAATCACGATTGCTTCATCGAATCACATAAATTCGTTGATCCAGAGCGGTAAGGGGTTACCAATCGTGGTTAGTTTGAACAAAATACCGTGTAACGAAAGAACACACAGTGATTGAATCAAATGTGCGTCTATGTCTCCATCTTCATTAAAACGTCGGTGATTGTATTGTAACTAATTCTCCTACGACATGAAATGCAGGAAAATGTATTATGCTTATTTTCAAATCAATGCGAAACTCAAGTGTTAAAAATTTAAACTTCTCTAAGAAAACTACATGATCCGCATCAGAATCGTCTGAAGAGACAGTAACACCCACGATCCAAAATATTTGAACTTTATTAAAACCATTACTATTTTCGTACTATACAGCAGTCTCGAGTTTCTCTAGAGATTAAATTGCAACATCGTCTCCTCGATGCAAGGATGAGGCGTTTGGTTTTATATAGTTTTGAAAGTCTGTTATGCAGATAACAATGTCTGCAGTAAAGTAGAAAGATCTTAACTGCAATCAGTAGAACAATCAGGTAGAGATTGTATGTATTTAAAAGGAATGAAAATGGCGGAGATTGATTTATGCAGGTTTCTGCCTGGAAATGCCAATACACCAATTGATGTTCTGTCAGCAGTGCCGCAACAGCCACAAAAGGATTGCCCCGGATTCCCACTTAAGATTTCAACACTAACTTTCTTAGAACACATCAGAAAATGCCTAGAAACAATAACCAAAAAATAATGCTAAGATAGCTTAGCTTCCTCATGGTATTAATACCATGAGGAAGCTAAACTAACTTTTTTGTACAATCGAAACTACCGACATGGAGAACTAAATACATGAATATGATTTAACAAGTATTTTTACAACCACTTAGAGTTTGTCAAACTACAGAAACTTATATCGACAATATATTTGCCCCTCTTGATTGAGTTACAAGCAAAAAGGTAGTTAATCTCATTATTTCTGATCATTGGTGTCAAGCAATACAATTTGCTATAGTCATGACATCTAGAACACAAAAAATTGTAACAATATCATATAACTTCATAAGAGCAGTGGAATCTGTAAACTGGCAACTACTATCTTAATCTGTATAAAAAATATAGAAAAAAATATCAACAGTATAGACAGTTTCTGCTCTATCTCAGGGACAAGACGAAATATCGAATTCATAAAAAAAAGATTGTTCCCTATTACTAGCACTGCAGATGAAAAAAAAGTTAGCGGGGAAGAATAAGATCTCATTTTTTTTCGCGACTGCACAGATATTGTCCCTCTTTATATCTTTAAACTACACAAAAACATAAATGTTTCTTGTTTTTCAATTATTTCTCAATGTCCATTTTAGAGGAATTATCGCCATTTTAATCAATTATATTACAATATAAAAATTGATATGAAATATACATTAACCCCCATTCCTTCAATTTAAGGAGGGTCATACAACATTGAAACATAGATCAAACAAATTTTATCAAGAAAATTTATTGCGTTTACTGCGTTTTATGCCTTGATATAAGAAAAATATTTCTAATCAAAGAGGTACACGATTTTATCTACAACGGTATAGATTGAAAATTTTTCGAAACAAACCCACATAAGGGTTTATGTAAATATATCTTTTTATTAAATTTGTTTTTGTTTCCAAGTTTCCGATGAAAATAGAAACATATTTTTGCTATATACAAATGTTTTATTGTCCTGCTATTTATTGTAAGTACATCGTCGTCTTCGTTTGAATTAATATTGAACACTTGCACATAATTACTACGTGTTCAAAATGGTGTTATTGCGTTAAAAGCATTTAACAACTGTATTAACCGGTTAGTAAATAAGCAATATCATTGTATTCCCGGAACTCTACTAAATGGCGCTTGGAGAGCTCTCCGAGAAAGAGATTGAAAAACATGTAATTTTTTGTGTAGTTTAAAGACGCGAAGAGGAGAAATATGAAATTCTCTTAATCCCCAACGACCCCATGGATACGCCACTGATTTTTTCTCATTTGAAATGTAACACTAGTAACAAAGAATAATTCTTTTGTTAAGTGAATTCGATACCTCGTCTTATTCCAGTGACATAGCACTGGAGGTGAGGTAACTTTGAGTGTCAATTACGCCCTTTTAAACCGAAAGAAAGCAAAAAAATATTTGTCGATGTACAACATCCATGCAAAATTTTATCAAAATCAGAGGGGGAAAGTTGCCTACGTTTGCTTGTTAGCATCAGAGAATATCAAAGAACCCGTAGAAATTAGAGATTTTGATAATTTCTTTAAGCTCGTTTTAACACATATCTAGTTGGTTAAAGAAATTTAAGTAAACGATATATGAATTATTTAGATGCTAGTTTGTCAAGTCTCTTAATAAAGAAGAAATCAACTTATTGAACTAAGGTTTATATTATCATAGTTGATAGAGAAAGCGAAATCTTTTAATAAAAAAATTATTGGTATCGCTTGTGGATAATGAAGTGTACCCAACGTTGCACACAATGATTAACACATTGCTATTTTTTTTATTATTATTTCAGTCGTGTCAATACCACGTCGTCGCAAAGTTCTTCTTTAAAATTAACCGTAAATTCTTTGTTAAAAATGATAACAGAAACCAGAAAGTTCTTAGTAATATATTTAACATATAGGTTAATGGGTTTTAACCAAATGCTACCTACTGTTTACCTAAGATACACAAACCGAGAAAGTGTCAGAAACCCATTGTCTTCAATATCAATAATCCAATCTGTTTGTTTTCCAGATGTCGACTGTCAAATTCAGTCAGATGACCAGTACAGATGTTACAATGAATATTACTTCTTTCTATTACTTATGCAGCTCTGTTGATTACTTGAAAAGATTCCTATTATTCACGCCATCAACATATGGCGATGTGTTTTCATTTATCTTTGAGCTACAACCTAGTTCAACAATTTCACTTCGTGCCTAATTGTAACACTCAAAGTCAATTACAAAACACAAATAAACGTGAAATATTCAAGTAGGTCAAACAAATAAACCCACTTGGATAGTATACGTATATTGTTTGCGAATTTTGGCGAATATCTGTTAAGTTATTAACTGTCCATACCAGAGAGTATACGGCCAGTAGAAAGCGGCTTCCTTGCGATAGTTGCTCAAGTGCAAAGTTGTACATGGAAATGATGTATTAGATTTATGTATATTAATGTCATACTCATTAGTAGATACAGTTGTTTCAAAGAGAAAATATTAAATCGTTATCATTTATAATTTATTCCTTACACTAGTTTCGTTAAATATACCAAAATTTACTTGTTTGAACATATCTCGATCAAATACACAGTCTAAGTTAACAGAATGCTGTTAAACGTTTTGAAGTTAATCTTACTAAAGATAATTATGTCCAGACAGTGTCTTAAATGGAAGGTAAATTACAACGTTCCGATGTCCTCGTGTATTTCCATTACACAGTACTAGGTATGTGCATATGTACACTAGATGCAACTAAAATACACGAAGGAATCGAAGGGTATAAAATATTATACTATGCTTCATATAGCTTCACCAGGTTCTCGAAGCTCTGATTTTTAATCCACAAATAAGTGTCCAATATCTGTTGATAAGATAGCTGTTTAGAATAAGGAAAAATTTTTAATACTGTTTTTTCGTAAACGTTCTCTTCTTGACTTCGAAGTTTTTAAAATTTCTTCATTAACATACTCTCACGTTTGCCAACTTTGCAGAACAATAAGTTTCTATTTTAACGTGATTTTAATCTAAAATATTCGTGTAAAACAGTGAGAATCAATCAAACTGTTTTTTCAAAATTTTAGCCAATAAAATAGATCACTGTATGATTTTAACATTTTTTTTTACATTTAGATGAGTTTTAAAATATATATTGCGTATATATTTTTTTCTAAGCCTCTATTGATGAGTAAATGGAGACTTAGATTATTGTTGCGGTCGTCAATAATGGCGGTTAAGTGCTATAAGAGTGAAAAGAAAACTGATCGATACGACGATTATGTATCGTGTCGAGGAAAATGCGAGAAGAGTTACTATATTATATGTGTCAATATAACTAGAAGAATTTACAATCATGAAAGCGAACTAAGAGAATGAGTTGTGAGAACTGCAACACGGAAGTAACCTCAAATCCGACAACATCGCAAGCAACACCCGAATGTCAGAAGACCACTGAATAAAATATAAGTAAGGATATTGATAGCATTATTACATCTAGAATAGATGCCATTGTTACGTTAATATCTGGAAAAGTATCTATTGCTGTACAAAAAGAAATAAATAAATTGAGTCAAGAAAACAGTGTTACTTAAAGAGATGTCAAACTTAAAGAACACTGTAAGAATGTCGCAAAAGATACAACGTAAGGATATTCAAGAGACAGATGTCGATAGTAGCAAAAATGCAAACAGTACCAGAGAGAGAAAACCATCGTCTAAAACAGAAACACAAAAAAATACGAAAGATGAGAAAAAAGAAAATAAACAAGAGGTCACAAACTTCAGAAACAAAAAAAAACTCCTTGGATGAAAATAATGATCTATTATACGTAGATGCACTGAAATTGAATGGAATAACAGAAGTCCCCGCTAGTAAAAAAAGCAATAAGCAGGTAAAGATAATTTAATACTTTCAGAAAATTTCATAGATAAACCATATAGTGGTGCAAAGCCTTTGGATAATGAAGCAAATAAAAACCAAATAGAACGGTCTCACGTGGAAAAGAAAACATCTATCGGTACGGCAGAAAATGAAGCCTTGAAACTTAGAGCCGCTGATAAAAACTTTGGCTTTTTGTAGGTAACATAGATAAAAATAATACAATAGAGGATGTAAACGATCACATCAAAGCCATCCTCAAGAATTCTGATTACGAGTGTACAAAAGTAGATACGAAATACGGAGGAAACTGTTATAAAGTAGGAGTAAAGGAGAAAGATTACCCTGATTTTGTAAAATCCGAAAATTGGCCTGAAGGAATAGAATACGTAAATTCATATTTTGTAGTACCAATAACACAAAAGACTCTGAATCAAATTTTCAACTAAAAGTACAAACAATTACAGTAAAATAACTAATGATAAATTAAAAACGCACATTAGAAAACAGCCATAGTGATAATATACAATTTATAAAAGACCAAAAACCGCCCTCGAAGTATTGGTACACAACCAAGAGGTATCTATTCTTTGTGTTGCAGAACACTGGCTTAATCCACTTTTTTAACATATGCAATTATAAGATGGCTACTTACTTCGTGAGAAATATCTTTATACATGGCGCGGTATGTATATATCTAAGAAATGATCTACTATACGATGAAATAGAATTCGTATCTAAAATATCTGAGAAAAAGGTTGCGAAACATGCGGTATATACATAAGTCAACAAAATTTAATTATATTATGCACATACCGCTCTCCGGATAGCGTTATTGCTCAATTCCTGGAAATCATTTCTAATATTCTTGCTAAAATACTACAACAATACAATAAGGGTGCGAGGATTGTTCTTTAATATTAAAAATTGATAAAAATTGTGATGCAATGTGCGGATTGTTACTGTTAAAAAACATTTATCGTTTTTTTTTTTCAGTAAACAAGCAACGTGCCTCAAACAAATATGATTTGTTGGTGTAGCTTTAGATGAATAGCACTCTGTGATAGTTTTTCTGATATATTACTACGGAAAGCTCTATCTATTCTAATTGTAAGTAATGTAAAAAAATGTACATTTATAGATACTACTATCGGTACGGGGACTATCAGTAGTATCCGCAGTACTATCGATAGTTGGCCCGACTATTGATAGTATTAACGATAGCAAAAAATACCGATAGTACCCAACACTATTTGGATTGCAACTATCGGATTGTAACAGGTGTTTCTATAAAAATATGTGCAGAACATCTTGCTCTTGTAAGTACTAAAAAACAAACGAGACCAATGGAATATGAAAATCGTTTAAGTTGACCTTCACAAATACATTTATACAATTTTAATGAAATACTCCACTGATGCATTTTAAATTGCAGCTAATGTATTTGTATTTGAAAAAAGATGTACAAAAATCCAATCCCAGCGAGAGGTTGAAATTCTTGAAATGAAAAAGAGAGTATACAATTATTTTACACATGCATGGCCTTTCTTACGTTATAAAACAACGGAAACAAGTGCATTGTTGTAGATCAAATAGAAGTCTTATATAATACAATGCCATCCTAATTAACGGGTGAGCAATCTACACCCCACAGCTATTTTCAATATTATGGTGACTAATTGTGTTCTTTACGGTCTCATTATTACGGTAAAATTACTTTTACTTAACAAAGTACAATTATTGATTCTTCAGTGTAACACCGGTTTGTTGGTAAGCAGGTTAATAATTAGATAATAATCATGCAACTTACGTCCTTAAATTTATTATTGGTTCTAACAACTCGGTCTCCCTAAGGTAAGAGGGTCTACTCTTGGCTGTAGCTAAGTTAGCCGCTGTGTCCCACCAGAGAGAAGTAGCAGATTTTCGGGTGTGCCTGGTGCAATTCTGGGTCACCATTTGTATATTGGGGACTAACTAAGTACGCTCCCAAGATGTTCAATGCGATTGAGATCCGGATTACATGCAAGCCAAGATAATGATCGAGTACCAACCTTATCCAGATACTTATTCATAACGATTGTACTGTCGTTTGTTAACACGAATTCTTCTCCAATAAGTATCGCCTACTTATTGGTGGTATAACAATTGCTTGTAGTACATTCTAGCGGTTGGCATTTCGAACTCCACAAAAAGTTACAGCACGTAGTTCAGGGCATATACCGGTACATACCTACGTCAGCTCAAAGCAGGCCCAAGACTTTTACCACCTGTTTCCACTTTTCCGGTTGGAAGCTACCTTTATCCAGTCACGTACACTAAGTCTCTGCATTTACTGCATACATCCGATTTCGATCCAGCCCATACCATAAGAGAATCTTCTCAATCGAATGCAGCACAGGCTTTGATACTTCTCATTTTGTTGTCTGTACATCTGCTCACAATATCAGGTGACCGTAAACAAAATTTAGATTGATCCAATACTGCATTGGTCAGTTTACATATAATAATGATAGCAAGGACTGTGGCGTAGTATGGTAAACAACACATAAGTATCGGCACCCTCCGCACCACACAAGTTTAATTTATTATATAGTAATACAATAATTAGTGTGGGACGGCCGTTTCGAGGACACGAATGGTCCTCATCAACAACCGGTGACCGAATGAAGTGAGAAAAAACTTTTTCTAAAATTAAACATGCATGTACTATCCCTACTTCTTAGAACAGATATCCTTTACAAGTGCCTATTTCTACCCCCTGCACGCCTTGAAGCTACGACGTGCGAAAGATAACATGCATGAACTATCCCTTCACCGAGAAGAAATATTGTATTTTACAAGTGCCTAATTCTACCCTCTACGTGTCTTAAACTACGACATGCGAAAAACACGGCCAGATGGACGGGAAGATCTCTTTTATGGCCCAAAATATAAACGAGTGCCAGCCTACTGCAAAAGGTCAAAAAGGACAGAGTACGACAACGGTCCGTTTTCTCGGTTTATCAGATTTTTATTACTTTTTATGTAAACTGTCTCGTACGCATCTAATTCTCGCGGCGACGTTACGTTTTTAATCAATTTTAAGTCTTCTAATTTAATACTATGCCCGGTTTCATTTATATGTTGTGCCACACTCGACGCGTCCAATCTGCCGTAGCGATAATTTCGTATATGTTCTTTAAATCTAGTTTCTATCGTTCTTTTTGTTTGACCAATATAGGCTTTATTACAGTGACTACATTCAATTTTATAAATACCCGACCTTTCTCCCATTTTCGGTTTATCTTTAGAATTACCGAGAAGATTTTTAAGTGTGTTGCGCGAACCGAAGCATACGTTCATATCTTGACTCTTCAAAACCTTACCCACGCCTTTCGATATGCCATGAAAGGGGAGTTTCACGAATTTCTTGCTATTAGTTTCTACCGGGGTTAAGGTCGTGGAATTTCTTACGTAAAGCCTATGTTGGACTTTCTTAAGCATGCGATCGACTTCTATAGAAGAATAACCGTTATAAATAGCTACGTTTTTTATGAATTTAAGTTCTCTGTTAAATCTACTTCTACTTAGAGGGAATTTAACCAATCTATTAATTAAGAAGCTAATCGCGGCCATTTTGTGTTGTCTACAGTGGTTAGAATCGCTCATAATTCCTTTCTATTTCTAAAGGAAACCAACACGAATAGGTACATTATATACAAACACCTCGAGTAATAATCTAATCTGATCTAAAACAGTTGCGTAGTTGATTGATTTCTTAAGGCTATTTGGTTAGGTTTGTTTTTAGTTTGGTAAGAATTGAGATTGAAAGTGTACTTGTTTACTGGATGCACCCAATAAACTCGATATCTTGTTTCCGTACTCCGATGTACAAAGTGAAGACGCATTAACATCTTTTTGACAAATCTGTTTTTTTATAGATAATGTGATGCATTAAACGTTTTGTTATCGATAAAGTGCGCACTCATTGCGACTAAACTATTTCATTGTTTTAACATCGTTTCCTTCATCCGATTCCTATTGACGGAAAGGTCGATAGTCTGCGGTGGCTTTTAGTCCCTTTCTGTTCAACAAAATCACTTTCACATGGTAGAAATGCCCCCGCATAAAATGTACTTATACACACTGAGGCATTACCGATAAAATCTTATTGAAAATTTTTTTAATTACATGGTCTCCATAATACAATGCATTTTACGAGTCCCTTCTTACATTCAATAATACGCTGCTACCTCAAATACAATAATGTTGTTAGTAATAGAAAGCTTAAGTTAATTATAATTATCATCACTACCATTAATAGCATCTTAATTACTCACTATTGATTGCTTATTGTCTTGAACATTAGTTTTACAAAAGAAAATATCCACATCCATATTCGTGACCTAATTAAAACGCTTTAATTCACATATTGTGCCTACATTGCTATAATAAGAGGTACAAATGGAAAGTTTTTCCATTTGGAGTTAGTCTAACAATTTTATCTAGATATCTAGGGGCCAAATTCCTTTTTGGTAGTACCGATTAGATAGTTGCATCTCAATATATTGCCATTCTCTGTAACATGATTGTTAGAATATCCGAGTTCTTAAATGTTTCCACATTTACAATGTTAATCGTACACACCTTAAACCTGTAATGGATTGCTTACTAAACAATTCGGGTGTTTTCGATTCATCGTACTGAACAATCTGACAATACCTCTTTTTTATTTTTCGATTTTTGTCTTTCGTTAATTCATCCCATTTTTTCTACTTTCATCTATTGTTCAGGTGATTCAAATGAATGGTTAATGCTTTCTTTTCGGTTAAATACATCTGCACAAAATGAAACGAAACAAACGAAAGTATGCCATGGCATTTTCAATCACGCTTTCGCTGGTGTGTGAAAAATATCATCAGTCTATCAAGTCATAATACGTATATCAAGTTACATTTCACAATTCAGAACTGTTCTATAGAATATATGTATATATTACGTAAGCATTGGCAGATACGGTATTCGCCAAAATCAACAGAACCGAAATGTACAGGTGACCTATTTTCGTTGGAATTGCAGAATACAGGCTAAACAAAAAAAATAGAAAAAATAATATAGGCGTCTTGTTCTTCATGAAGAACATATGCTTTTCCAAAATGAGTAATAATGATATTTTTCCAGAAAGTGATAATCTTTAAATCGTTCTAGATTCTTAATTGACTTAGCAGGTTCATGAAAACCAATATTGCCCTCCCGTTTGCATGTTAACACTGGGAATATTTCACGCAAAATATATAATCGCCTTCTATAACTCACCCCTGGTTTATAGACAGTGGATTAAATACTTAATCACCGATTAGCACGTTAATTTTTAATTAACTTAATTTTCTGATGTCACTAATTACAATTAAACAATAACAATAATCATCAATTATGTTAATTTGTTGTCAAATGCTAGTTAAATCAGGATCAAAATTAAATGTTAGTTTACAATATGTCAAATTAACGTAAAAAGAACCAAAAAAATGGCTGTTGTATGGAGATTAATTTAAATAAAGATGAAAGAACGCTTTGTAAACCGAGAGAAAGTTTAAAAATGTTAATTTTGTTCCAAACAATATCCTAAACTAATCAGAGCCAATCATATACAGTTTCGGATTTTTTTTTAGCCAATCGAATCGCACCTGGCTAGTTTGTTGTTTCTGTTGAAACAAGCCTAATAGTACCTTACCTGCGCCACGACTTTTATAATTTGTTCAGAAAGCTATAACCACTTACAACATCAAATTACAAAAAGAACCAAAAAAAAAAAACTAAGACTACATCGGTTTCTATGTATCAACTGCGTTCAAAAATTTGTTTAGCAGCGTAATCGAATATCTGCGTGAGTAAAGTAAATTTCCACTTGATGCTTTTGATCAATCAGTCTAGTATAACTGCTGTGGCTTGCTATTATGTTACTATATAAGTTTATTAAAAGTAGATAATTAATCTTACTGGTTATGTATTAGTAGTGTAATTAAGTGGAAACAATCACTATGTTCCTCATCTCAAATTAGAGAAAATCAATTTGACTATGATGCATTAATATCGCCAAGAAATATAAGTACGCAAAATTATGTTGTGCTGTACAGGGTGCTAACATTATTATCTAGAAGAGAATTGGAGATATATATATTAAGTTCAAATTATTTTAAAACTAAACGTGATCCGCGTTCAGACCGTGTCATGGTTAATCGAACTCGACGTTTTACTTACAATCATATGCCACGGCTATAAGTTATAAATTCCAGTGGGACGCTCACCACATAAAAAAATAAATAATGAACTCTATGATTACAACAAACACAATATAAAATAAATTTCGCAATGTACTCCTACTTGAGTATCCGTCAACGCTTAAGCACGAGTCTTTTGTTACTGCTGTCTTCAAATAAATTGAAAAATATCCAGCAGCTTTTTTTAATATTATCTACTTTGGAACTTCGTTCAAATTAATTGTTTAATTAATTTGCACAACATATTTTATAAACAATTGTTTTTCGATTAGTACTGGCCTTTTTACGCCATTTCTTATTTCTTTTCAGTCCTTTGATTTATGCTAAACGATTTCAGGGAACTGGAGAACTACGAGGTGAATTAGAGCGTGTCCAAGCCCTTAATACTAGTCTTCAAAAATCTCATTTGCGCTTAGAGGCGGAAAATTTAGAATTCAAATTAGATTTGGAGAAATCTTATAAAGAATTACCCCATTTACGTGAGCAAATCCAACATTTAGAGAAGTAAGGATTTTTGCTATTATTATTTGTCCTTTTAAATTATGTCCGTTGTAGTTACATCGAAGTGCTGAAGAACGAATCGTCTACCAAACACGAAGTTACCAATTCTGGGGATCATGCTGGCAATGAGTCGAAGAAAACCGCAGAACTTGAGCGAACTGTGTTTGTATTGAAAAGAATCGTTGAAAAACTTCAAGCCGAAAATAAACGACTTCAAGGTGAAAGTAAGATTGTCGCTGATAAAGTGAGAAGGAAGAAATTCTCGATTTCGATTTCGATGTTGAATAATGTAATTCATTTGCATTAGGTGCCTGATGGGACGTTACGTAGAGATTTCTATCGCCTAAAGGAACAGTATGGTGATAAGGTTCAGAAAGTTGCGCGATTGGAAGACGAATTAATTGTAGCCAACAATAAAATAAAGAATTTGCAAGGAAAGCAAACCCTTGCCTCAGAATTGGATGATGTGAAGAATCAACTTTCTCAAAAGATTGAATTGTTAGATAAACTAAAGGTGTTGTTACACCGCGCTGCTGTTAAAGAGAAGACATTAATAGATGAAGTAAGTTGATACTTTAAACTTATTTCAATAAGATCACGTTTCTTTTAGATTACTAAACTTAAAACTGTGGTTCCATATAGTACAGTGTCAGTATCAAGCAACTAGTATAAGAACAACTCCTCAGTATATTTATATTTATTATGTACTTTATTTATAAGAAAAAAAAATCGGAAATAAAACTATTACTCTATGAAGTTTTTTAATCATGTTATTCTCGCAAGGGAACATAGGTAAGTGTCCCTCAACCGCTGTATGTCACCATTCCCTGTTCGATTCAATAACCTAGAGACTCTAAGAGACATAAAAAAAGACAATACTTAAACTGTCATACGTGCTACAAACGATGGCGTAAATACTTTCCCTATAATAAATATTAGTGTTAACGAATGTTGAGCAAAATGTTTCGTTATACCATAGAAATGCTGGTGATCGGTCGATCTCGCTCTTACTACAAGGTAAGATGGAAGGCGAAATAGCCTAAAGGGGAACGAACATCAATAATACAAAGAGACGCCCAGAACCGATCTCGACGGGAAGACACATCTTCGATTCTTGCCCTGAACGGCGTGTGGTTTCGATTGTCCTTATTTTCATAAGGATACGATTTTTTTCCTAGCCATACAAAATGATTCATATCGTCCGTCGTTGAATGCCTGCGACATAGATTTGGTACACAGAACACCTCACATGCGGCTTTACCACCGAAATATTGTTGACCCTATGGGTAGTTTACCTATTATCCTTAGGCAAAATAATTTACATCATCAGTCATCTAAGAAGTATCACATCCATGTTCCGCACATACATCAATTTACATGTAGTTCTACCAGCGAAATACGATTGACAAAGGATTCTAAAAGTAGTACCTACCTCTCTTACACAAAATAATACTTTTCGTCGGTCGCCTAAGGGAGATTCAGCCGACACAATACCAACTCACATGCAGTTCTACCAACGAAATACGATTGAACTATCACATCCAGATTTGGAACGCACAAACCTATTCACATGCGATTCTACTAGCGAATTGTGTTTGACATACAATGTATTGTAGGGGTAGTTTACCTACCACCCTCGCACAAAATAATTCATATCTTCGGTCGTATAAGAACTATCATATCCGTATCGCCACACACAACAGCAATTCACATGCAGTTTTAGCAGTGAAATACGGTTGGCATGCAAAGGATTGTAGTGGTAGTTTACCTATCACCCTTGCACAAAATAATTCATTATGTCGGTCAGTATAAGGACCATGACATTCAGATTCGATAAATATAAAACTATTTCATACCCGGATCTCTCACCGAAATACAATAGGCTTGTAAACAGTACCAGAGTCGGTTTATCTATATACAAAATCATTTATATCGTCAGTCGACTAAGAACTATCACTTCCAGATTCAGCAAACATAACGTTAATTTACACACAGCATTACCAGTGAAATAAGGTTGACACACAAAGATTCCTAAGCACAAAATGCCTAACTAGAACCGAATGGATCTGAACCGAAGCGACTATAGCCGGACGTAACCGAATGGAAACTAACAGAAGAACAACCGAATGTAGCCGAATAGAACCGAGTATAACCAAGCGGAGCCGACTGGAATCGAACAGACGTGAATATAGCCAAACGTATTCTATCAGAATAGAAAAAAACAAACGCATTCCAACGGCAAACCAAACGAGACCACCTGAAGGAAGCACTTGTGTTATTGTGAATACAAATGCATACGATTTCGCAAACCTGTAGAACAGTACACTAACATATTGTTCGTTGATGATTGTTTTCCTTTTCTGCTAGAAAGCATAAGTAAACTTCACTACGGTGGCAACCTCAGGTAGCATGAAATTCTGGGTTGATTTGCTGGCTTACACGATGCACTAAACATTCCTGTAAAATGTAAACTACTCCTTCATATTCCTAAAATAATTTCAGGTATAGATAAGATTTTTCTTTTTTTAAGAGATGTTGTAATTGCCAAAACATAAACGCGGACCCGAAGCTCTGAAAGCGACCGCTAAAATACAACGCTGTATATAACGGGGTCGTCCAAGAAGTGTGCAATCGAATGCTCTGTATACGGAACTACTTTTGTATTACGATTATTATAGTAACTATTCGTCTTAGAGTGTCGCTCACTGAGGGGACAGCGCGTAAATATGGAAAAGTTGATAATGTTGGGTGCTGTTTAAAATAAATAATTTAGTTAAGTTAGTATAACCAGATTTTCAGAGTTTGAATTATGAATGAATAATGGACATGTCATATTCAGGAGTTAAGGATGTTGCCTAATTTGAAGGTAATATACAAGTCCGCATAAATTCCAGAGCAGTGAGTTTAGAGTTTACTGACGACTGTTTAAGAGGCAAGTTAAGAAATACATTAGGATTTGTATTATTTATACATGTTGTGCTAGAGTGATAATAAGAATGATAGGTGGCACAATGTGGAACATATTTCATAAATCGACTGCTTACAACAGTATAATATATAATACAATGCAATGGTACGTGTAGAAATGTTGAAAACAAAGGAATTGCACCATGCGCGACGAATAAATGCAGGCTTGCCACAAATACTGTAATGTGGTGCACTTTGTGAATCCTTTGGGTGTGATGTGCAAAATTTAGTACTAGCGAACAGAAAGATAAATATTTTTACAATTCCAAGCTAGACATCTACGATTTTAGATTATGGAAAGAATCTTATGAGAAAATTTTCAAATGAAGTACGATTTTTGGATTATGATGTAAGAAAGAAACAACATTATTCAGTTACAATCTTTAACTCATCAGTTGTCATCGCCAAATTCTTCAATCTATTTAAATATGCACGATATAAAAGTGGATACAACGCCAAACGACCATACCATTCCGTGAACTTGGCGTTAGAAGGCCGAAATAGATTTGCATATTAAAGTTTTTGAGTTTTTCGTTAAAATAGTTTTATATTAGTTAGAAACTTTAATATTTTTAGCGATGAATTTTGAAAATAAGTCTTGCTGTCCAAACTTCCCATTTCCGTTTGGTTTTTAATTCAGATCGCCAGCTTACTATTTGAATTAAGTGAAATAACATTGTTGATGTTATTGATATCCATTGAAAATACCTCAATGGTTGCCTACGCGGAGCATGTCTTCAGGCCAGAGAGGACAAAACTGTTTACTGAATGGATAATCCCGCCCTGAAGGTGTAAACTATGCACGAAACCGGTCGCAATCATTAATTAATCAAGAATTTTGTGTGAAAAAGACCTTTTTGTTGCCTGGGAAAATCGCTGGTGAAAACTATTTCACCTTATAATTGATAATAAATTCGACTTAATTATAGATGGCATCACGTTACGTAAGATAGTTTTGACTAAATTTTTGTGTACATATCTTTGCTACGTTCTCCAGTTATTCAATCTGGTCTAGAATGGGTTTTTATAGAACTGTCAGTAATGCATGATTTCTGTGATAATAGAAAGTAATTGATAAAAAATCAAAGAAACTCATTAGTGTTATAAAAACATTTAAAAATAATATAGTTTTCCATAGCTATCTTGAAGATATTAAATTGCAGTATTGGTTTATGCACAAAGGTTTCGTGCAAAGATAGTATAGATTTTTTTAATAAAATACAATTCGATGAGCTGGTGTTTTGGTATCTTTAGTTGTATATCGATCACCATTAAACAATGACAGCTGGTGGTGATGTGAATGGTTGGTCAAGGACAAAGCTTCAATTCCCTCGTGTATTTCCGTTGCATTGTTCTTAACAAAAAATACGAAGCCTTCCAATTCCGTCACTACTCTTATATCAGGTACATGCATACATGATTGGTGACGGAAATGACATCAAGTTATTATCAGAGACAACCTAATAAAAGAGACTCTCCAATTAATATAAACGTTGTGTTTCAGTCGCTAATGGCGTTCAGCGGAGAATTGCTAAAAATACTATAAATAACAATTGACATATTGAATTAATTTCAAGTTTATCCATGAATTTGTAAGAACTGTTTGATACTCTGAATTACTTCCTTGGTTCCTTGGGTTATTTTGATTTAAATTCTGTTATTTTGTTTGTTGTTGGATGATAAAATACGGTAAGTTGGGTGTGGTTTGATTTTTGTAATTGACATAAAGCATAATATTTTTTTGTAGATTCGCAAACGTATTCATTAAAGGTAGAACGGAGAGTAAAAACGGTATTTGCTAATATAAAAGTTTTGCATATCCCTTATGCCAAATGCACCATGGGACCAGGAAACAAGAATAAAAGATAACCTTGCCATTGAGAAAAATGTCCTTTTCTTTTCTAAAGTGATTGCTCTCATCCATATTGACTAAAGGTAATAGCAGTATATTGAACGTATTGTTTCTCCATATTATAATAAATGCTGGTCTCATAATTTGAACTTTTAGTAATTGATTCAATAAAAAATAACTTTATTAACTAGGTATATATTTAAAGCAGGGACTAATACCGGCGATTATCAATGTTTTCTTTATTTTTCAGTCCGGCATGTATTTATATCTTCTTTCATTTGACAATTAACAGCTTCTGTGAACTTGTTTAGACGAGATTCTAAGTCTCAATAATATACTCGACATATAGTAATTCCTCCAAGATAAATCGTATATATTTGGACGCAATTTAATTAGCTTAAAATTATGTACAAATGTACATACATTAGTAACAGTCTTTATTTCTAACAGCTACGGTAGAATCTTTATAGCTCCTAACAATTTTTCTGAAATTAAATTTATAGAATTAAAACCTTGAAATTAACACGAAGACAGAATCTCCCTGCATTAGATTCTTTTTTCTAGCATAATCCAAACACCCGTTTTAGGTGCTAAAACTATTCCCTTTGTTTCCATCTCCAATGGTAGTGGCGTGTTCGGACTTAAAGTGAAGGTAAAATTCTTCAGCAGCAAGGCCAAAGCTAACTTTGATTGGATCATGGCGAATCGCATACCTGTAACAAATGTTATTTTTTAATGTTTTCTTCAGATATTTTTCTTTAGAGAGGTTCTTTGAGTCTCGCATGTGTGTAACTCGCCGTGTAGGAGAAGCAGAGAGCGACGGCACCACTGGCTAACGAAACCAATTTACAAAGAACAATTTAGAAAAAACATATCATAATTAATTCCTATTACAATCGTATTGAAAACGTACTTGACGATTAACAAAATATAACTTACGCTACTGCATATACCCGATCGACGTCCATCATGCGTCGTTTACAGAGATTCTTCCGAAGTTTGTTTAATTGCTTCTTGGAGTTACCCAAATTTGAGGATAGTTAATGTACCAATACCAATTTCATGATATTCTGTTAGCAGACCGCCCGGTGAAGATCAGAGAGGTTGCTAATGTGATAGACGTCTCAAGCGAACATGTGAGTTTGAGGGAGGATCGGTGAAATGGGTGCCGTATCCGCTGACGATTGAACAAAAACGGAAGTACGTGATAACTTCAAAGCAACGTTTGGATGCGTTTAAGCGTAATACGAGTTTTTGGGGCGTTATGCGACGACGGATAAGACATGGATGCATCACTACACATCAAAGGTCAGTCGGCAAAATGGTTTCTTTCCGGTGAACGTGCACCACAGAAGGCGAAGGTGTTTCCATGAGCTTGAAAAGCTATGACGACGATATTTTGGGATTTGCAACGCATAATCATAATTGATTATTTGAAAAAAGGAAGGACAATAACGGGGCAGTACAATGTTACTTTATTAGACTGATTCCACCTCAAACTAAGAAAAAATTCTCTACCATCATGATAACGCCCCGGTCTCATTGACAATTGCGATAGCAAAACTAGCGCGGTTGCAGTACGAATTGGTGCCCCATCCACCATATTCGCCAGATTTAGCCTCCTGTGACTTTTTTCTCCTTCCAAACTTGAAAAATTGGCTTGGCGGAAAGCAGTTCACGTTAAATGAAAAGATTATTGGCAAAACAGACAGTTCGACAAATCCGATTACATATTTAGATGGCTTAAAAAGTTGGAATATCGTTGGACTAAGCGTATTAAGCTACAAGATCATGTCGAAAAATAAATTTACTAAATCCGTTGTCTTCTTTAACGCAGATATTTATCAATCCATCCTCGCAGATACGTTAGTAAAATGCAAATATTTATATAGTAGTTATTACCAATACATTTTCTTGGTCCAGCTCCAAAAGGTAAATAAGTACTTTCTTTTATAAATGCCTTGTTTGTCTCGTTAAACCGCTCAGGATCAAATACATCTGGATTTGGATAAAATTCTGGATCCCTTTGTACAGCCATTGCTGGAATGAGTATAGACAATCCCTGTGGAATGATCACATCCGTATCAGGTATTTTATATGCTTTTGTGCAGCGCCTTAGATATGCTGGTGCTGGAGGATATTTTCTTAATGATTCTGAAACAGAAGTTTCGTAAAAAACGTTAAACTTACGGTGGATTTGTAAACAGTTTGGTGTTAATTATGTTTACAAAAGAGATGTAAATTAAACGGCGTAATGTTTATTTGAGCAAGTAATTAACACATTCAGAAGAAACCTAGTTACGCACATATGTGTATGATCAATTTTCAAGGTTTACTGAAAGTTTTCCTATAGCTATTGCGTAAGCATTGTAAATTGCAAGTTATGCGATAAATTGCGGACAAAAAATATATACATTACCCAAGATAATCATCTCCACATAAGGTAAGTCTATAATAGCATCGTGCGTCAGTTTCCCGTTGAATTTCTCTAGCGCTTTCATTACCTCTTTTCTACCTCTGTCCTGTATATCTTCGTGAATTGCCAATTCTAACACTGCAAATCCTAATGAAGTGGAGGTTGTTTCAAATCCGGCTAAAAAGAAAATGAAAGCCTGCGCCGCGACCTCGTTCATTGTTAGATGCGATTCTTCAATGTTTATCTTCTCTATATCATCTAAGGGTTCACCTCTCATCATTTTTATTAATAATTGCAGAAAGTCATTTCTGCTGACCTTATTTTGTTCTCTAAATTTCACGGTATCCTCAACTACAGATTTGAAGAATTTAGCGACTACAGAGGGAAATACACTAAGGCGAAGTATTTTGGCCAGTTTTGGTGATGTCCTGATTAAGGAATTTCGAAAGAAATCAATCAAAGTATGTGTAAAAGCTCTACTACCCATTACTCTAAATTCAACGTTCGAATTTTGAAGGCTGTTGCATTCTATTCCAAAAGCACAAGATCCAATTACATCTGTTGTAAATCTAGCTAATATATCTTTCATTTCAATTGTGTTATCTAGTTTAACCATTTCTTGTAGAACCTCAATCATTACGTCCCCACATGTCGCTATCGTCTCAAACATGTACTTCACTTTTCCCGCTGTGAAGGCTGGACTTAGCTTTGCTCGCAACTTCTTCCATTTTTCGCCGTGTAAAGAAAACAAATGCGCACTAACTGGATCATTTTCTTCATCGTAATGTATCCCGCGGTCCTCAAAATAATTGAAGTCCTTTACGAGGATGTTTCTTATTAATTCTGTATCTACCGGTAAAAACACTGGATGCGTGAAGAAGTAAATACCACCAAACCGATGACCTTGAGATTTTAAAACGTGATACACTTCCACTGCTTTATCATTTATGCTCTGTTTGCGTAGTACAACACTCGATATATTACCACAAGGAAAACTTGGCGAAAGCATGGGTATTTTTAGACATTTGAAGTAAGAAAATGCGTACTGGAAGTATAACAGGACGGCAAAAAAGAACGGTACCAAAGCTGGAAACAACGCGTCGTAAGAGGCCATCGTGTGAGTCAACACTAAATGCAAAATGTTAAGTATCGGTACAGAGCTAAACACATGAAGAAAAATTTCACTCGCGAAGTCTACTAATGCGGGACGTTTTGTAATGTTCACACCATCACCTTTCTCTTGACGTAATAAATTGCTTTCCTCGTTTCTAGAGGATCATTACATGAGTCGTTTACGCAACGCTTTCTTTGGGATGCAGCGATATACACAACATGAAATTTAATTGCCGTTGCATATTTTAATTTTTTAATCAACACCTATTGTTCAGTAAAACGTATATATAAGGATGTAAATTATCTTTCATAAATACATTATGGGTAGTTACATATCTGAAAAGTATCAGTTAGACAACCAAAAAATAATGCTAAGATAGCTTAGCTTCCTCATGGTATTAATGGAATAATTCACGGCAAACGCAATAAAAGGAGAGAGAGAAAAATACACTAACACACGGACATGTTTCTGCCTACCCGGCGTCATCAGCGTGGTTTCGAGAGTACTTTTCATATCTCTACCTTCTATCGCTGTTGCCTCACAGTTAATACCACAACTTTCAAAACGACAAACTCGACATTTCTTGGCGCCCTCTAGTGCCAAAGAAACGCATGCCTGCCGTTCAGGAAGCAGCGACATAAACCGGGTACTGTTCCCCAAACCATCCCTCAAGCAGTTCACATGACTGCTAAACACGAGATGGCGACGCTGGTAGCGCTTTGGGAAACCGCACATGTGAATATTCCGACAGGCTTACCACGATGTATATAAACAGAACACATCAGAAAATGCCTAGAAACAATAACCAAAAAATAATGCTAAGATAGCTTAGCTTCCTCATGGTATTAATGGAATAATTCACGGCAAACGCAATAAAAGGAGAGAGAGAAAAATACACTAACACACGGACATGTTTCTGCCTACCCGGCTGTGAGGAAACAACGATAGAAGGTAGAGATATGAAAAGTACTCTCGAAACCACGCTGATGACGCCGGGTTCTTGCATCTCGATATGGTTTCATACGCCAACTTGTTACTAGAAAAGCACTATTTCCAAAGATGTGATAGTCATCTTTGGGAAAATAATGAAAATACAGACGGTCTACTTACTTACTCTAAAATCATGATCCTGGAAAACCAATAGACACATACATGAAAATGTTCTTGGCCATTAAATTTATGGATCGTTTCAAGTATCTCCAAGTATTTCCAAAACCTCTTTAAGTTAAGGGTTGGGTATTTATTTGTGATAGTCACACACTTACCAGGGTAACGAGTAAATTCCCTCCTTAATTCTTCAGATTCATCCTCTGTTCTTGGCCAAACTATGTACGTCACTTCCATGCCTTATTATATATAGAAATGCGTTAGTAAGTCTCATTACTATTGGTGGAAGTTTGGAAGAAATGCAATTTAGAGCATTTGGCTTTGATAGGGAATGCGGTTTATGTCAAAACCAGATGCTCTGAATTGCATTAATAATCCTGATCAGAACATTAATTTGTGGATGTATAGGAACATTGCCACCTCGAGAATTTTTTCTTTATAAAATTATAAGATCGCTTTTGAGAACTACTTTTAATAGCTTTTCAAAAGTTTGTTTCTGCATTCTGAATATTTGGAAAAGTACAGCGATCTAACCAATGATCAATGAAGTTTCCAATAATGTGGAGTCGAACGGTTTTCACAGTTAATAGCAATCCTTGCATCCTAGTTCTTTTATCGTTAGTAAGACAAGATGTGATGTGATTCGTTGAACAAAAAAACATCAAAAATGTATTCGCGCATAATAATTAAGTGTGCAAATAAATGCATTATAACTTATTTGCAATAATAATGTCCCTAAACTTACTTAATAATACCTTAATATAGTAAATTGTCATAAAAAACCCTGATCTCCAACGCAGTCACAACCAGTCCAATAAACCAATGCATTCCCGCGATGCAAGAGTATGATAAAAGACAGAAACATAACAGAAAATGCCATTTGTGTTATGTTAGTGTATACTTACCTGCAGTACCATCTGTGTCGGCCTACCACACTAATAAGTTAATATGTATAATAAAGATAATTACCATTATGGTATACAAAATGATGTCAAGTCAGTACTTGTATTTATAGATAATAAAATAAAATGTTGTATCGTCAGTGTCAACGTTAAACTTAATATGTAGCAGTTGCATGAAGTCGTTACTTCTTAAAGAATTTAATTTGAAATTTATCTATTACTACCCTCAAAACAACAGCAAAAAATGTCTCTCACATAATATTTGGGTAATTCATATTCACACGTAGAATTAGGTTAAGTTAGTAATAGGCAACGTACTTTATTACCTAATTAAAATAGAATGCCGGATGTAGTGAAAGAACAGCAAGAGTCAGTGTTGTTCGGTCTACAGCTTTGACAGTAGATCTACTGCTTTTTACCTTTCCCTACTGAAATACTGATAAAGTCATGTAATCTACTGAATTTTTAAACATTTTAAATCAGTACCTTAAACTAATTTATGGCCATGCAATTGCGTACTATGTAAGTCGAGAATAAATATTTTCTTTATACCTTACTAAATGCATGCAAACATTGTCTTTTTTAATACATTGTTATTTTCCTAATGCGAATGAATTATTTGACTCACCACTATAATAAATCGTTTTATTCTACTAAATAGCAACTAAGACTATTAGGCAAAGAATTAATGCGAAATATGTACCCGAATATAGTTTTTCAAATATTTATCATTGAGCGTACAAGTAAAAAAAGTATTAATTAATTCAATTATCCTCGGGGCGTAGAAAGTAGCATTGTCTTTTTCTCAAAACTGCCAAATTAATGTGAAGTCTTTCAACAGCAAGAATCAGGGAAAATTTCAGTCATATAAAAAGGTAATTTCATCAATTAAAAATCGTTCGGTCAGTTCTCTTTAAAATTCTCAGTGAAGTTTCACTTCATAATGTTGTGTCGAAAATGTCATCAGACAGCATAGAATCTCAACTTCAGTTGCGTCACTATATCATGCTACAGCAAAAATAGAAAAAAAAAGGTAGAAATCGCCAGAGGTGGCAATCAATACCTTTAAATGATTATTTGAACATTTTAAATTAAAACTCAAAAGTGAGTTACTGTAAATTCATCTAAATTAGCTTATAGTTTCGACAGAAACACATAAACATAAGGTTTATGAAGCGGAATTTCAAAAATTAATGCTAGTTGTCATTTACATCTTTACATCGCATTAAGAGTTTTACTTATCAATTTCTAAATTGCCGGAAGAGTGTTTAAGAACACTTCCAGTTTCGAAATCTTATCTAATTTTCCCCACGAAAAACATTACAATATATACAATGAGTAGCGATAGTGAACAAATAGCTGGACCAAGCAGTGCTGCAAAAAAAAAGCAAAATATCTACAAAATTACAAGGAAGAATAGGAAAAAGTTGATGAATTTAAAGGATGGCTTTGTAAGGCCTACATACTTGCAAAATGTAAAGTTTGCAATAAAAACATTAATATTGCAAATGGCAAGGAGGCACTTGTTAGATATAACATCTCAAAAATACACGGCAAAAAATTGAAGATGATGCGTAAACACAAAAATATTAGCGAAGGCACTTTAAACAGTAGTTTCGTATATAAGTTCTTATTTGCAAATATGATTTTTAGTCGAGATACGCTTATCTGCGTTTATTGCTGGTCATAATCTATTATTTCAGGTTATGGATCAATTGCCAAAATTAATATCTAAAATATGCGCAGATTCAAAAGTAGTCCAAGGCATATCATGCGCTAGGTAGAGAACTACCGCAATCGTTCGAAACGTTATTGGTGACTATTGTTTAAAAGAAACAAATTATGTACCGAAACAATAAACGGTCTGCTCCACACGAAAACATATTTAAATAAACATGCTTGCTTCAATTTTGGAGATCTTAATACATGAGGACGAGTAAAGTTAACATGAGTACTATTATTATGGTATCTAGTATTTTATGTTATTTATTATGTAACAAATTAGTAGTTATATTAAGTTATATATTTAATACATATTACTGTTTTTAAATCTTTTTGATTCTAAATTAATTATAAAAAATGTTCTGAATTTTACTGCATTTTAACGAACTACTATGCTGATCACAATCGAAAGTGCCGGAACAACACTGGCGAGAGCTTACTCTTAAGCTACATTACGTTCAGAGATTTTTCCGTGTTACCTTTGTTATATATTTTTTGTTTCTATATTTGTATAATTGTTGTTAAATAAATGAATCTATTATTATAATTATTGCTGAATTAATCTACTTGTTAAATGACATATTTGTTTCTTATAAACTGAAATCAAACTGAATGCGTGCCTGATATAGCAGGTAAACGAATAAGATAAACATCGGGCAATTTATAACGGTGTATGTCTTCAATTTTAAGTCAAAGATTAAGATATTAAACAGCAGAGTAGTAAAATTAGATATGCGAAAGCATTTGCGTGTATATTTTCCGATGTAACAAAGGTCGACGTACGCCTTGACAGCATACATTCATTTAGGCCACTTACAAAAACTTTTACTATCGTTGGTTCGTTAACAGTCGTGTTCTACGTAACTGTGACCATGGCTTTGAATAAAATCTGTGTACAGTGCCTAAAACGAATCTTCAACGGACCTAACAAAAATGTGGAAATATTATATGGCGCCGTTTCGAAAAGAAGAATGCATTTTACCTTCTTTCCGGACAACAGGCCGCATTCTGTTATAGGTAAATAAATATTCACTACAGCAGAAAACTAATCTAAATAATTGTTTTTCTCAAGTACGTAAGCTGTACATTGTAAAGTTTGCCCCCTTTGGTGTGCCAACATTTAAAACAGTAAAGTGCTACCATTTTAATTATTTATAGTAGGCATATTTTCCTCGAGATATTGGAAAGATATTGCAAAAATACGCCGAGTTATAAATAAAACTTGTATAGATACACAAATATAACTCCAAGGTCACAAATACGACAGAGAAGTACTAGCTCAATTATACTTATAGCACGTTAACATTATATTGATTTAAATTTGAAAGCATTGTGGTTTATACAATTTAGATTGTTTTAATATAAAGTTTAAACTATATTACGTGTTGTTTCTTGCGTTAAAAAATAGGATTGGTAGCATTAAAATGAGTCATGATTCAGTTTTCTGTTTTACTGGAAGTCGAAAACAAGTTACAGAAAGTAACTTGTTTTAGTTTCTTGGTACACAAGTTTCAATAAACGATTTGACTTTAAATATTTGTGTTCAATGTAGCTTTTGTTATCAATATTTGCAAAAAAAAAATACTTTTTTTCTAGAATTAGTAAAGGAAAAAAAACAAAAAATAAATTTATATGTATATAATTTTAAATGTTTTTGAAACGTGCTCGTGTTGCGATTGTCTTCAAATATGTCCCATTTTACAATTAAATGTTAAATACTAAACTAACAAATACAAACAAAATAAAAACAAAGTTAGGTAATACGCAACATACATAAGAAATGTTTTCGCAAAACCAAGGACAATATAACAACATTGCATATGATTAAAAGAAAAATAATCATTAAAAAAACATTTGGTGTTGTAGATTTAATATTATAATAATTTCTGAAAAAGGAATAAAACAGTTACGAAACGTAAAATGCAGTGTTTAATTTAAAAGAAAAATAAAAAACTGGCACATCCAAATCTAAATGTAGAAAAAAAACGGCTAAATAAAAGGAGGAGAAAAGCTCTTTACATTTTATTATGGCGTAATATTGGAAGTTCGATGAAATTTATTAAAGATTGCAGTCAACAAAAATCAATCGGTAAAAAATATCTATTATCATTCATTCAAAAAGTAAAAGTAGTTGATAGTGCTACCGAAAGAAGGTAGTTAATTGATAGAATGTAGGATCATTGAACGAAAATAGTAGTCGATAAAACTATTTGTTCAAAAATAGAAATCGTTACACGTAAGAATAGAATAATAAAATCAACCCCGTACGCTGAAACAGTTCAGTGGGTCTATTCTCGAATCCTTCGAACAAATGATCGTAATGCGATCTGTTTTGCATGGTCTGTATCGCGCAACGTAACAAATTCCTATCACATCGAGTGTTCGATATGGACCATTCAGCAAGTAGAATAGGCGATGTTCGCTAAATGCCGACCATATGTTGGCGGTAGTATTCAAATAAGATTCTATTCATTGAAAGGCAGCAACCAATCAGAATGTCGTATTTTAAAATGAGTGTTTCAAAATTTATGTGAAACAATAGAAAAAAAGAAAAACCATGTCCCGGACACTTGTATGTATTAGATACATGTAACTGCAAATAGTTAGGAAGAGGTAACATTTCTTTAGTATCTACCACCGAAGTTGGTTCATTGTGGAAAGAAAAAGAATTTGATCTACATCTGCAAAACAGAAAGAATTTCTGTTAAATTATTTAAATCAACACACTGAATTGGTGAATGCCAAATTTACTTCAACTTTTACACAAAAAGATGCACAACGAATGTGGGAAGAATTAAGTGAGCATTTAAATGCAATTCTGATAGAGATTTTAGTAGTACAGTACTTTCTCTTTTGAACAGTGCCCTTAGAATAATATAATAATAATAATAATAATAATAATAATAATAATAATAATATAATAATAATAATAATAATAATAATAATAATAATAATATAATAATAATAATAATAATAATAACAATAACAATAACAATAACAATAACAATAACAATAACAATAACAATAACAATAACAATAACAATAACAATAACAACAATAATAACAACAATAATAACAACAATAATAACAACAATAATAACAACAATAATAACAACAACAATAACAATAATAATAACAATAATAATAACAATAATAATAATAATAATAATATTTTATTGTCCAACAGATGAAAATCCATTTACAGGACAACTAAATATAGATATATAAAAAATAATAATAACGTAAACATTGAAACAGGAAGCAAAGTGAATACAAAGATAGAAACGATATATACTAGGTTAAACAATGAAGTAATATGTTATAAGAGAAATGGATCCGGATAAAGTCTATTACAATTACTAGCCATATGGCACAACGGAGCCTTCAACAACGTGTTGGTTCTTGCATTGGGTGTTAGGAATGTATCGAAGGACCGCGTTAAATGTGTTGGCACTACAAAGCTTATCTGAGCTAGCGAGGACGGAGAATCAACTTTATTGTGGATCAGCTGTGTTACAAATTTGGCGCTTTGCTTTTGTCTCCTGCTACCAAGTGATTCCAACGAATGGCGATACAAGAGATTATCGTAATGTATATTTCTTTCCGGGTATAAACCATCCAACTTAAATGACGGATACATCAAAAATCGTCTCTGCACACGTTCTACGGAAAGCTGAAGGTACAAATAGTGTGGATACCATACAACGCTAGTGTATTCCGATTTACTTCTGACAAAAGCATAATATAGGGACTTCAAAGCTGTGGAATTAGTAAATTGTTTGCAGGATCTTATAATAAAGCCCAAGGCTTTATTGCTTGAAGCATAAATATCACGGATGTGGTAATGATAAATCGAACAAAATACCCAAGTTTCTAAATATTTCCACTCGTGGTGTAAGGACTTCACTTATTGCGTAGGAGAAAGTAATGGGTGTTGTGGTTCTCGAGTAATTCACTTATCGTACATTTGTCAATGTTTAAACTAATTCTGTAACGGTTGCACCAACTCTGGATGAGTGTTTCTATTCTTGTAAAAATCTTGAGAGCATCTGCATATGCCAGAGCATTACAACTCAGTGTATCAAGATCATTAATATATGTAGGATAAGTTTTAGTCGTATTCAATTTTATCTCATAGTTAGTTTAGTTTTGCCTGGTACCCCATATGATTTATTTACATTACACATTCCGATGGCGATTGCAGATGCTAGCGTGGTTTCAGAGAGTTATTCCCTAAAAAGACGTAAGCGACGACAGACCATATACAGCTAACCGAATCTTGCTTTGTTGCATATTTTAAGACGTTTTATAGGTACTAGACGTTCTGAACGCAGATGTGGTAACAGTCAAAGTGTAGTGATTTCGTTTAATTCAATGTACCATATTCTAAGTGTTATATATATATATATATATATATATATATATATTGAATAGGAAAGGACCAAGGTTTGTTCTGTGCTATGCCAGAAGACGGTATGTAATGCCTGGAATTAAATCCGTTGTAGGAAACATAGCATGATCTATTAGTTAGATACGAAGATATAAGCTACAAAAAAGTACCAGGAGAAACCAAACGCATCCAATTTAGATATAAGTATGGACTGATCTATAGAATCGAAAGCTTTCGTAAAATTAGTATAAATGACGTCAACTTGGTTCCTAGTGTCAATAGCTTCACTGATATATTGTGTAATTTCTACTAGATTGGTTGTAGTAGATCGGCCACTAATAAAACCATGCTGTTGGAGAGAAAACTGCCTTTGACAGCCGAAACAATTTTTTAAATTGTTCATCACTCAACTGGAAGGGATTATCCCGTTCATGGAATATTCTCGCATGATGCGCAACTGCCACTATTTCTTGCATTTCATTTGCAAATATATTTGCAATTTGATGGAAACGAGCCATTATCAAAGGTTCCTCTTAATTTGATATCTAATTAACATCAATCACGACGTTTAATTTAGTGAGTATTAAGAAACTGAAATGCGTTGGAAGATACCTAACCTTACAGAAACTTACAATAGGTTACGCGATAATACGTATTGTTTGTGTAAATGTACTCGATGTAATCGTTCGACCATCAATACTACTACGATCGAACAATTTTAACTCCAGAATACGAATTCAAACGAAACGCATGCCATGTGATCGCATCGAACGTGCGACCAATCTCGAGAATAGGGTCATATCCCTCGTTATATTCATAATATCGATAATAATTTGATATGTCTTATTTTTAACGTTGATATCATGATTTTCTTTGGTCCTTCCAGTCGATTGGTTTTAATTAGATTAGTTTCTGCCATTTTGAATATCTACTTCCACTCTACTTAATTTGACATTCGCATAGGAGTTATGAATTTGCGTTTACACTTGCGATTTACTTTACAAATTATACTAAGTCGTATACGAACATTCAAATATGTAAAGCCGGCTTTACATATTCGAATTATTACGAATTTATGAGGGGTAAGAAGAACGCGTTTCGATGAGTGCATTGCATGTCCAATTTTACGGGGACGAACAGGATCACACTGTCAAAACTACAATGCGTGGCTTGGCTATTTCTATATTGTGTTGATACTTTTATTAATTAGCAATTTCAAAATGTACTTTTAAGTACATTTTTTTTTCAGTTTAAGTCAGAACACGTTTCTTTTCACAAGTGATTTATTTGGTGATGAATTTCTGATTCTGATCTTGTTTATCATAACAGTACATAACGGTGGTTGACGACGTAATGATAGGTTGCACAACCATTCGAATTATCGTGCGCAGTCCGGTTGTTGCTCGTCCGAAACGTTCATCGTCATTAACCTGTCCTGCCATTTTTGAAACATATAAACCAGTTTTAAGTTTGTCTTTAATCCAATGCAACGTATCCTTTGAGATTTTGTGTGTATTTGCGGCAATCTTGCCGAGTTCAAAACCGATCTTGATACAAATACGTGGTTCTCTCAAATTGACTATAGAAAAATGGTTCACTAATAACAAACTAGCACTTACTCTCTGTACTTAATAATGCCATTTGGCATACTCAATATGCGAATATTGGTCGCAGTTAGCGGACGTAACTTTTATGGAACAGTTGTGTAAACGTCTGCTAGGTGCTTGTATTATCTTCCTCCATCGAATGATATATAATGATACATCGGGAGCAAATGTAGCGTTTTAATTTTTTGTTACTTTGCTGCTAACCATGTTGGGCAGTATGGTGACCGACAGATAACATCCAGAAGACCGCTACCGATGGATAGGAGCGCAACCACTAATTCACATAGCACAATAGGAATAAAGCGTACACAATTCTACGTAGCGGCGTTGATTGTAACAGCGTCCGTTTACGCACGTGATTCAAATTTCTCAAATTTTTGGGGACCAATATTTGTTTATGTAGCATACGTAAAAAAAATACTTTATCTCTGCTCTGAAAAATATAAAATCCTATGTAAAATATTTTTTTGTGTATTGCGGTACATAAGGCTATTGAAAGATTGCATTTAAATGCAAAGTTATATTAAATATCGTGGGTCAGATTGTTCTATTGACTACTATTTTAACCAATGATCTTTAGCAACTACTGTTTTTATTCGATATTTCTATCAATTACTATTTTTTAAAGAATAATTCTTATCAGTTGGGGGTCACTATTAATGAACAGATGTTGGCTATTACTTTTAACGAATGATTTCGATTTCCATTCTCCTTTTCTTTTCGACATATTTAATCAAATAGGTCAAATTGGATTATAAAATTCATTCTACTACTATTTTAATTAGTTAAATCAGTTAGGTTCCCCCATCACTATCACCCACCCATCACTATCACCCCCATCATCTTTGATCTTTCTATTAACGATTTTCATGATCTTGAATTGGGATGTGTAAAGGCGTTAATTTCAAATCGCTCTTGATTTTATTGTTATAGAGAACAGGAAAGTTTACAATTTACTGTATGTAATGTGCTATATTGTCTTACTATATACACAGATACAAATTTATCGGAATAAAACGGGACGGTGTTAAATTTGTCCGTAATAATATAAATATAGCCTCGCACTTTAGATAAATTGTCACCTATTTTATGTTAAACACCGCTGTGGTGAAAAGTAACTAACTAGCAAGTAGTTGTTTTTTAATATCCCAAACGGTGAAAAGCTTCATTTTAGTTTATCTTTAGGGAGTTGAAATGAAATGGAGAAACTTTTCACCTAAATGGAGAAATTTTTCACCTAAACGGAGAAACTTTTAGATCTGACACTGTATTTTTATCTATGTAAAATTACGTTAAAAATGGACTAAAATATCTGTTATCTTTTTTTCACATATACTTAAATTACTTAAATATAATGGCATATTAAACAAATAAAATTCTTGATTGCACTGACGTATTTTCCTGAAATAAGAAAACCATCTCGCAAAATTGCTACATTAAAAGGTCCCATCACGTGATGTAAGGGTGTACGCGATAAATAAAATGTAACTAAATTATTGCTAAATGATAAGCAGCATTCGAAAAATTAATTAGTGGAGGATGAGAATAACATTGCAGTCTCCAATTTATAAGTTTGAATTATTACTAGTACGCGAATGGTAAAAGATTTTTAGTGTCATGAATACTCTTTACATACTGCGTGGACATTGTAGAAAAATTTCGAATAAAGATTTATGCACCTTTCCAATTTTTGTACCGTATTTACTCACTTGGTACCTTAGGGATATCTCAAGTATAATATTTACATAGAATTTTAAATTAACTTTATTTGAATCTTGTGAGAAAAGAAATTCACTAATCTGTATGTACATATGTAGAAGGTTTGAAGACTACACAAAGTGAAAGGCAATAACATTGTTGGCGTACTATAAAACACCAGTTCATAACATATTATAATATCTCGATAAATCGCGTTCTCTATCTTCGTTTGGGAAAGCTTGCTATACAACTGGGATCAAAATTTCACCATTACTATGAACTAAGTGAAATAATACAACTAGGAAGCAATTACTATTTCAACTATATTATTCGAAATGTTGCTTAAACAAGAATAGTAAGTGCACGAAAAGGAGGCAATATGAATGTTCATTGTATAGATACGTTCATTCAGTTATTATTAGTATATAATAATAAACTTTTATTTTGTAATTAATAAATACAAAAAAGATAAATATAAGGAGAGTAAAAAAATGCAATTAGGATCACCTTCAGTAGATCATAGAGGTTTCCTGCTATTCTGTTATTTATTTTTCTGTTGTATTTCTAAATTCCTTGCATTAAATATGGATTTGGGAGCATTGAAGCATTAACCCTCGTTGACTTATATGTAGAAAATTGTTTAATTGAGAGATTGTTCGTTTTGGCGGATTAATACATAAGTTTCATTCAAGAAGACGATTATAAATATAACCAGAACTTAAAATGTTAAAAGGAGAATTACGTTTTTAAATAATATGGTAATAACAGTAACTGTAGAAAGTACACATATAATAACTTACGTGTACTTAATTCGTACTAACAATAAGTTTTCATCAGAGCCGAATTAGAAGACAACTAAAATTCGCCCAATGTTCCAGAAAGAAATACTTTCAGTTAGCATAGTTGTTGCACTTTTTCTTAATGATAATATTCATGGTAAAAAGTTCGTCTTTTTTTTCGTTGAATTCGAGATTATTCTTTATTGCTGGAACATTTGTACTTTAGGAGAAGAGGTTAAAATGAATATGTTCCAAGCAATTAACAATGCATTGGATACAGCGCTCAAAACGGATTCAACTGCCATTGTTTTCGGCGAAGACGTCGGGTTTGGGGGTGTATTTCGGTGTTCCATGGGTTTGCAAGCGAAATACGGCAATGATAGGGTCTTCAACACCCCATTGACTGAACAGGGTATCATTGGATTTGGAATAGGCGCAGCTGTAGCTGGAGCAACAGCCATTGCCGAAATTCAATTCGCGGACTACATATTCCCTGCATTTGATCAGGTTGCTAATTGAATATTAAACAAAAATGTTATCCCAACTAGTAATTTGGTTTTAGATCGTCAATGAAGCAGCTAAATATAGATATCGAAGTGGAGATCAATTCGACTGTGGCAAATTAACTATTCGAACGCCTTGCGGTGCCGTAGGACATGGTGGACTGTATCATTCTCAGAGTCCAGAGGCGTACTTTGCACATACACCAGGATTAAGGGTAAAACAACTATGCACGTACGCCTTACAGATTATGTGATATTTTATGCTTCTTAAAGGTAATATATCCGAGAGGGCCGCGGAAGGCTAAAGGTCTCTTACTAGCGTGCATTAGAGAACCTGACCCTTGTGTATTCTTTGAACCAAAAATAATGTACAGAGCAGCGGTGGAGGAAGTTCCTGTTGAAGATTATACTATGGCACTTGACAAAGCGGATATTGTTCAAACAGGTAAACATGATAAGTAGATATCGTGATTGTTACATTTGGTAGTTCACAACAGCAATAGGTAAATGCAGTCCAAAGACAAAATAAAAAACTTGTTTAGCTTATTCCAAACGTTTGGCTTAATTTAAATCTAAATTATTTAAACTTTTGCATAGCAAATTGGTTTGATCAAAAGTTAACTTTCAATTTATTCAAATGAAATGAAAAATAGTTTATATAACTAACTTTATATACTATCTCCCTATTATTTCCTTTTCCTCTCTTTTAATTCAAATAACTTCACTTTGTCTTCCTAATTATTATTCCTATTATATGGTTTTTATCTACAGTTTTTGTTGATGGCTGTTGAACAATGTACAGAGGATTTTAATTTCACTATATCCGCTTTAATTATCTAAGTATCCTTAAATAATTTAGTGTACAGCTCTGATTTTAACATTTGTATCGTGAAACGTAAATTTGATGAATAAAGTTCGCCACTTTCCGCGCGCTTCACGACATTAGACTAGATAGACTCATGTTTATTCGTCTCATGAGAATGGATTCATGTTGCCTACTGGTTTTCCCGAGAGTCGACAAAACACGAGACTGTCTAGTCTCTGCTAATTTCACAAATCGCACGGAAAGTGGCAAACTTTACTTGGGTTTACATTAAACTAAAAGCTTGGAATAATTAAAACGGTTGTTTTTTTTGTTCTTGGATTCCCTGACATTTGTACCGAACAAAACGGTTTACTACAATACTTCGGACCAAATAATGGACAGCAACTAATGAATGAAAAATTTTTAATCGAATGAATTAATGATAAATTTAAGGACCAATAAAATGTTTACTTTTTGTTTTGGTTTGACCAACAAGAATTCTGGAACTGTTTTCTGAGCATGCGACATAATCTGAATTGCACGGTAATAAATGTACAGCGAACGGAAATATAAATAATAAGGACTATGGCGTAGTATGGTAAACAACACAAAGGTATCGGTAAACTCCGCGCCACACAAGTTTAATTAATTAAACCGGTCACCGGTTGAGAATATGGATCATTCGTATGCTCGAAACGGCGGTCCTGTGCGCACCACACAAGTTTAATTGATTAATCTTGTATTGTGCGGAGATTGCTGATACTTTTGAGTTGTTTAACGGAAATATACCTTATCACTATGACAATCAAATTCTTTGTTTGGTAGAGATTAACATAGAGGTAGTTATTGGTTGCAAGCAATGTTAATCAAATGCATTTGTTAATAATTTTTTCAGTTTGTTGTACATGAAGGAAAGACAACATTTAACTCTCTATTAATGCCAATACCAAGTATGTACAGGGCATGGAAACATTTCCGTAGAATCTATATTTTGTATTAAAATCAAACCATTTTTTAAATATATAGTTAACCAAGTCTATCTGCATACAAAATTTCAGAAGTTTATCTAAATATTCGAGGCATACTTACAATTACTATCATTATTTCCTGAGTTCGAAAATAGTAATATTTTATTAACGATTTTTTAAATAAAAAATTTAACTGTACAACTAAACCAAGAAGAACCCAAGAACTCCGCTTTTTACATCTACTCCAAGGTGGATCAGGGTTTACTAAACGTATTGTTAAAATACCATAAAGTTCTACTGGATACTTTGCGCCTGTTTTATTAACATTCAACATTTGAACTGGAAGGCAACCTAGGTGACCATTTAATTAATTCGACATAACGATTTGAAAAACGCTTTACAATTCTAGCGTTTTGAACGGAGAACAATCTTCTAACTAGAAAGAAAATTTTTTATTTCTGCAACAGGAAGTTCATCTACTGCAGTTAAATCGTTTCTTAAAAAAATTTGGTAGACTTGCTATTATATTCACTTTTTTAATTGTAATTAGATCAAAAAAAAGGTTGTTTACAATTTTGTGGTATTTTATATACTTATAAGTTTGACAAATTTATAGTTGTCTCTTTTTATGAATTTCCATCTACCTTGGTCAGTAGATGTTGTAAGAAGTGGATTTATCCAACAATGCACTGTAAAATTTATAACTAATAAACATATTTGAATTAAAATTTGGTTAAAACAATTTCAAGACAATAAATCGTTAATAACATTTTACGATTTTAAATTTTGAAATTTTGTGCAGAAGTAGACTTTTTGATCTACTATGTATTCAAAACAATTGCTTTCATTTTAAAGGCAAACAACACATAAGTATCGGCAACCTCCGCACCACACAAGTTTAATTGATTATATAATAATTAATCCGGAACGGCCGCTTCGAGGATACGAATGGTCCTCATCATCAACCTTCATTTTAGCCTGAAATAGAGGTTCTTCAGGGGTGCTTCCATTGCCAATAAGTCGCACTGTATATAACTGGGTACCATTTCGTTTTTTAACAATTAAAATTTATTTAGCGACGTTACTTTTTTTTTATTATTTTTGAATTTTCTTATCTCATCTTTCTATCAAGTATTTTGCTCACGTATTATTATTTAGTAATTTATTTAATAATTGAAAGTACGATGACATCTGTAATGGTATAGTGGAAATAATCCCCGCGACATCTATCGCACAAGCAGCTAAGGTTCCCCGAAAACTTTTCTATACCCTTGTTACATATCAATACTATAAATTTCTATATTATCGGCATCTAAAAAAATTGGTTATACTTAAAGTGTTCGATAACATTTAGTAAATAATAAGCAGATGGCGGTAACTAAGTTGAAAAAGCAGTACATCATTTTAAAATCTGGAATTTAAGATTTAGGCTTTTGATAATAATTAAAAATTGTTACTGTTAATTTTATTTGCACGCAAATTTAATTGTAATTTCAACGTCATAATGACGTGTAGTTATAAGCGTTTCGTTATTAGAAACGTTCATTAGTATTTCTTAATACTTCTGCACGTGCGACATTCAATGCTTAAAAATATACCATTAAATAATTGTGCGCGTATGCTTCAAACACTTTGAAGATCGGGTTGGGGATTTATAGCGCAGAATAGTGCTTACATCCGCAGCGGTGTGCTACGCCGTTTTAATTGGCCTAACTGTTAACAGGTTTAGCTAATTAGGTTTTAAACCGGTCTAACTCAAGTGTCGAATTAATTAAAATTAAGAGATAGTTGTTTATTCTCTAACAGTTTCACTTCACTGGTTTTCTTAGCGCCTATGTTTATGGGAGTAGGAAAATATGGAATGTATATAAAATTGTCAGAAATAAATATATACACCTACCTAACTACATTTTCTGTTAGCATCGCTAACAATGTTATGCTAGATGACATATGCGTGAAGTTTCAGAGAGAAAAGTAAAGACAAAGGAATCTCTAATTAGACAAGGTAGTAATGGCAAATCTGAAAAATTCTGTTAAGTATATGGACAGATTTTGAAATTTGGCCGACGATTTAAGTTAGTATTTCTGACAATGAACATCATATTTGCATGCATTGCCACCGACTAGATAATAATATTTAATTTGTGGCATTGCCCTAAAAAATTAGCGAATGTGTCTACTATTGCCTGAAATACCAACTTAAATCGTCTGCGAAATTTAAGAAAATCTAGAAAATGTATTATACGTAAGCCTGCAGAAATGAGTTGCGCTTTACGAAATTAGCAAAGACTAGATAGACTCGTGTTTATTCGTCTCAGAAGTGGTTGCTTTAACAATTGTGGTAATGTCAAGTATATTCGTAAAATATTGTTTTTTTTTTCGAAATTTTGGGGGGATGAGTGCTTTTTCGGTCTCCGATATAACTAAACAACATCCTCGATAGCGAAACAGCAAGAAGACTGCCATCTTTTTGTATTGTTTAAATTAAATTATTTATTTTCAAGTTTTATTGATAATTTTACCTACTACAGCTAAATTCTTTTCCTATTATCCAGCTATTTTGAAAGGTATCTAATGAAAATTGGAATAAAATGAATTATATAACTAAAACGAACATCATGGAGATCGTTTTGATTGTTACATATGCTTTTTAGAGACGAAGGTACATCATCTTCAAACAAAATTGTTAATTCTTAAAACTCTTAGTACTGGGGAGATGGAAATTTCCATTTTGCCGTTCCTTTTAATTCATTTTGATATTTGGTGTGGAATTTTTAATAACCAAGTGATTGGACTTTTTTTCCGACTAAAATCTTAACTCTGAAATGTACCTGCATTTCTTTTTTTTTAACATAACAGAGGGTAAAGCGAGTAAGATATCTGAGAACAATTTTTTGTTCATGTTTATTTAAACTCATTAAATGCAAGAAGGCTTAGGAATGCTAGGAAAATGAATAATTGCGACTTCATTGATAATAAAATAATAAAAAGAAAGTATGGAAACGACAAATAAAAATCCTTTACACAACGTACTCACGTAAATTAACATGGTTCTCAGATGTAGCTTCTTGCTTCTTATGTTCCACTTCTTGGTAATTTTTGCCAAATTCACCGAGTATCAAATTACTTGAAGTTTATCTTACATGGCCCATGCATTAACTATTGAAAATCAACATAAAAGACTGAAAAATAAGCACATTGTCTATTAAACATTGCAAATTTAAACAAGCATACCACAATTAATTAAATTCTATGATGTTCGATAAAGTCTCTACTTTATAAATATAAGAGAAAACAACGAGAACAAAGGACGAAAATATGAAAAGTTCAGTAAATAAATATCGAGAATAATTTGCACTTTTAAATTTGGAATTTGAGATTTCGACAGTTGCTATGATTACGTTGCTTAGCAACAATCTATTCGGCCTAGCCTACTCGGATCAATCTGGCGTCACAAGATATAATTTGGGGCTCTTTTCTAGACAAGTTTACATAATAGCAAAAGTGCACTCAAACATTTATTGTTGTTGCATATTTCTACTGTCTTTTAAGCTAACGTATAACTTATGTAGTATCGTTGGAATTGTGTTTTTCAAAATCATAAACATAGTAATTTATTATATAGTAATATAATAATTAGTCCAGGACTAATTATTATACTACTATATAATAAATTAAACTTGTGTGGTGCGGAGGTTGAGGATACTTATGTGTTGTTTACCATAGTGAGTGTTGTATTAAAATAAGAAAGTTGACGTAAGCTCTGGCAATACCGGAAGCGCTAGAAGTTGGATTAGGAAAGTGAAAATCGCCTTATCCTGTCTAAAAACACAAGATTTTGTGGTTCAAAAGCTCGCATTGGGAAGTATTAGAACCTCGCTTTGTACAAATTCGTTACTTCATTTAAATGATGAGAAAACTACACTTCAAAGAATTATTTTTTCTCGAAGTAGCATAATAATGATAGCAAGGACTGTGGCGTAGTATGGTACACAACACATAAGTATCGGCACCCTCCGCACCACACAAGTTTAATTTATTATATAGTAATATAATAATTAGTCCGGGACGGCCGTTTCGAGGACACGAATGGTCCTCATCATCAACCGGTGACCGAATAGCATAGTAGAACACAGTTATCTGAAATTCATGGGCTGAAAGTTTCCAGGGATTACCTTATAAAAGGAAAGCGTTATAACTTTAGAATGATTTCTTATTACCAAAGTATACAATTTATTATTTAATTCAATTCTTGCTTGAAATAGAACTGATATAAATTTCTAGAATAATTAGAATTTGAGTAAATCGATAGTAAATTATATGGAAATTTCTTAGGAATTACATATGTAATCGTGCATTTTGCGGGTTAACTAAACGGTATTCATTAGTAAGCTCACGAACCCAAGCACAGCGAGACCCTTGGTTCCAAAGTACCCTCCTACTTTGGAAGTGAAGTGTCGGAACACCTGTTGCCTTATTACACATGCATGTAAGAAAAATCCAACACTAATCTAACTAACTGTCGCTTTTTTAGGGAACGCAGTCACGTTAATTGGATGGGGGACTCAAGTACATGTTCTACTCGAAGTGGCACAGTTGGCCAGTGAAAAATTTAACGTATCATGTGAAGTAATCGACCTCGTTTCGATCCTGCCATGGGATAGGGACACCGTATGCGAGGTAAATGGACACCACAGAAATTTTTCTTCACTATACGCTGCAATTATGTATGCGGACTCGATAGACGACGTATGTACATACATACACATACGCATATGTATATAGACGTCGTTGTCACTCTTTTGGTTCTAATCTTGGTTATAATACGTACACTAGAGCAAATTTAACAACAAAACAATGAAATGATTTTAGTTTATTGTTTATTTTTTAAGACCACGTTGCAGTAAATTAAAATATGCTCTTATTCAATCTTTATTAGTAAAAAGTAGATTTAATTTCTTCAACAGAAAATGTCGTAAGTTGATTCGCTTTAGCCACAGAGTTACGGAAACGAGGTGCACATTTGTCTAGGCAAGTTTTTATTGTTTGTATAACACCATTATAACTGCATAAATGCTGAAACGGTGTTTCCTGTGTAGCAGTTTGTTAGAAAACTACCAAATAAGTATGAACTAAAGCTTCATTGTATTACCTTTATACAAATTAAAAGTCGGTGGACTGATTTGTCTCAAACTATGAAGACAAACTATACGAGATATCTTGTATTCGTGCTATTTGGGAAAATAAAAAGTTAGTTCACGAGAAATAGAAATCGTTCAAATTTATCCTAAAATTAGAAAGATGAGTATAAAACAAAAACACTATCATACAACATGGGTTATAAAATCTATGTGCAAGCCATCACCGGCACAAAAAATGATTCATAAGTGGAAAAAGCAAGAACTAACAAAATTGCGTTGCAAACACAACAAAGTAATCTGTTCGCTGCTGGAAAGATGGTCAGAATTGGAAGTACAACTAAAAAAAAAATGAATAAAAAAATAAAAAAATTACGGAACCATGGGAACATCTGTTTCTAAGATGATTAGTGCTTTAGATTTCTGAAAAGGCACGAGCTATGCATGTGTACAAACACCGCTCTATTCCAAAAGTCCCGTATAATATCCGAATCCCGAATAATCCGAATCCGGATAACAACTCTAGCGTTTACAATTATATCAAACAGAAATATAATGTAGATGATTCCAGGCAACTTTTATACGTAAGCATGCTTTTGAACGAAGGTATGCACAGTGGCCTAGCAAAGAATTCAAAGTAGACATAAAAGAAAATGATGATGAAACTCCATCAACATTCGGTCTACAGGAAACTCTCAGTCGGGTACGACCAAAAAAAGTTTTAATAAAAGTAGTATGAAAACAAAGAAAAACAACTCGAAACAAATGTAAAAGAACACACTTGAGACAAAAATTGGTAAAATTAGTACTTTATTTTTTCCTTATCTTTTTCCAATAACGTTTTTTTTTTTTTTTAATAAATAATTTCGTCCACCTAGAACTGAATTTGTGTGTGCGTGTGCCATTGTAAATACAATATTTGTTATTATGAAAGCACAATTAACTGAAATACCGCAATTAAAGTGATAAAGCAACTTTTGTAACCAGTAAATTTCGTCATATAATCATTCATAATATCACAATACTAAATACTTTTAATAAAAGCTACATTACAGGCAATCGTTAACAAAAACAACTCGCAAAATTTACAATATTAAACGATTTATTCTCTATTACTACAGAATACCCTAGAGTAGCCTGCAAACGTCCAAATTGAAATGCTTGATTGGCTGGTCAAGTATTTATGTAACGCACTTATCTGTTGCAATTACCGAAAAAAAAGGTCAAATACATAGTAGCATGTCAAGTTTTTCGCTTTTGTCGAAACGTTCGACGACAAAACATCATAAATACCGATTTGCAGTTGTCTCGCTAATTTAGTACAGAATTCAATTATTGTGTAACGCGCGCGCCTGCTACGAAATTATTCTGGAAGGTGTTTGACATGCACACAATCGACGCATTATAAGGAAATCCCAAGTGACCACAGAAAGTGGGCACACGGTGTCCTCGGTCGATATTATAATGGATTGGATTTTCGTCTCTTAATCGGCGATTCATCGAATTACATAAAAGAAAGCCATTATTCAAGTTGTTTTTAATTGGCCTACAATTAGGATTATTTTTTTAGCGAGCAGGCAAACAAGATTATTTGCAAATAATGTAATAATAAGATGTCCATCAATATTATTTACAAAAACAATGTAATCAAAAGGTAAAGCTAAGCCTCAAGGTTCAAGGGTACAATGCACTCTGCAGTTATCTTCCTTAATACCATTAATAATAGAGGATTTTACCTAATCACCCAAATTATGTTAGTATCTCGTACATTAGCGCGCTTTAAATGGGTTGTGTAGTTAAACTTTCATTTATACGATGGATGCTGTTTGAGTTTTACAAAAAACAATGAAAAAAAGGTACAACTCGTTTTATAGTTTTTCAAATTATTCGCCATTAAGATTTATACAACGTAAGGCGGTATCTCTAAAACATGGCTTTTGAAGCTTTCAACAGCTTCTTGGGGTGATAAAAATCGTTGTCCACACATTTTTTTGTTTGGCATTCGGAAACAAAACGGAAGCGTTAGGCAATAAGTCTATTATTTTTCCAGATGTTATCGATGGCTTCTAACTGTTCTTGGATCCCCGAAATGCTTATGACATATTCATTACAACGAAAGAAACAAGCAATCATTTTCTTCCGAGGGTGGTGCTTATGTCACTCATCTGAACTGCTCCTTAAGATGTAGCACAGGTTTACATTGTTTCGTTTTTGATTTTTCTTTATGTAATTCGGCTTTATAGTAAGTTCGTTAACATTTATTAAATTTTGGTAAATAATAACCTTGCTTTTCGAATTTCTGCTATTCTTGCATGGCTTTCGCGCGAACCATGCAAAGTGGAACTGGATCAATTTTGATGCACATTCCTTGCGAACAATGTGGCCTGCGCTTGCTGGAGATGATTATTGGCGGCTGTACACACAGTTAAATGAGTCTTATATGAGTCAAGAATTTCATATCTATAGGAAGTGAACTGCGTCTGCATAACAAGAAGATTACACTTTCTGTCGCGCTTGTCTATTTGGCCACCGTGGCATCGATCTGGACTTACAGGTCAGCTTTTGGTCAAAAGTCACTCCCAGGTATTGTACACTAGAGGACCATGGCAAGCAAACTCCATCAATAAAACATTATCCGCCGGAGGATACCTCTTTCTAGTAAATCTGACTGCAACCATTTTTGATTCGTTCAACGCATGCTGTAGATTCCCAATCATAATAGTCTCGTTACGGCTGCATGTACAAACACCCGTATCATTAGCATACGTAGCCAGCCATATGATAAACATGTCTAGTCCCAACAGGGGGTTCTGCGCCACACCGGAGGTTACTTGTTAAGTAGTAGGAGTACTTCCCGAGAGGTATGATGAGATCACAACTGAAACCTACTTTCCTCATCTTAAAGATGATGTCGTTATACTAGACCGTGTCAAAAGCCCTCGTAAAATTCAGAAAGACCAACGGTCTCCTTGCGGCCCCACCATACCGGATAGTCGGAGAGTTTGAAAATCATTTGATAATCCAGCGCGAAAGTCACACTTGGGAATTACACGACCATGGCCTGTTTTCAGATTTTAGGGAAATACAATAGTCGGAGTACAGTTGACGAACATTTAGCATGATCTCAATCATGGAGGGAGGCATTGGAGGCTCGGCTTGTGATATTGTCAAGGACGAATGCTTTTCCCTTTTTAAGCTTTCTACGATAGTCGATAATTCATTCTTCGTGGCAAGGTCGAGAACCTCACCGCACCGCAACGCAGAAACCTCCCGAACTGCGTGCCCACAGCTAGCGATTCCTCAACGCAGACGTCTTCCAAATAATTCGCATAAGCTTCGGCTTTATCTTTGTCCCGTCTTTCCCAAGCACTGACTTTTTCTTTGTGCCACTTCTTTTAAGGGATTTGTGTAACTTTCATAAGAGAGTCCTCAACAGCCAGAGGCTTGATTTGATCCTGTCATTCACGTTATCTAAATAGCTTTAGGTCATCACGACCCTGTGAAATCAAAATTACCTCATGGGGTATTGCGAGCCCTGTTTGCAGTTTTTATCTTTTCCTGTATAAGAGCTTCAAGTCGGGAAAAAAGACCTGGACCCCCTCCAGAGCTACAGAAATCGATATGGTAAAGGCTTCCAGTTTCGCCATATTGTTGATAAGTTGATTTTTGTATCAATTCAATAATATGAAGAGTGTTTAACGAGTATTAAAGATCTTTATACTCAAACTGTTATTTGGAAAGAATCTCGGACAGACAAAGGTTCTCCTATTTCGCTCATAAATAGCTGAGATATTCAACGCGTAGTTATTTTTTGTGTGCAGTTACTTTTCCATTAATTTATCTTAAACAATGAAACGCTTTAAAACAGAAGCAATACTGCTAAAAGTAAAAAAGTTGTAGTTATTGAAAATGAAAGTGATTAGTAGAATTGTATCGGTTAATTCGTGAAAAAAATCTGGAGATGTAATCACTTCGATCAGTAGCATATCACTGTCTTTCGATATACGTAGGTGTTTCTGTAGATAATATTCAGTATGGTAATGGTAAACATAACTAATATTGATTTTCAAATGTTGGGGTCGAGATTCTCGCCGAGCCCGAGAGTCTCGACAAATTAGTCTCTTAGAATTCTGTCCCATTTTTTTCTTCTCAATGAATTTGCAGGGCATCTTACAATTTGACCTATTTCGCTTAATTGAAGGCTCGATTATAAGTTATTTATATAAATATAAACATTGAATCTTATTACAGCACTTTTGCTCTGCTTTTTTTAACAGGCTTGTAGCTATTGTTACAACAAATGCGTATCACAAGCATTAATACGCCTTTCCTAAAAGCTAAACAAATTAATTTAATTGTTCAATGAATGAATGGAAATATAGGTGTAGTGTGGTTTACATGATCTTACTTGAACTCTTGTTACAACTATGTATTTGCTAATGAATGCACTTTCATATCATTGTGAAGTGCTTTTTTGATGATAAGTGTTACTCAAAATTTTAATAAAAATTTATAACTTACGATGTATGTGATAATTTGTAACCAAAAGTGATTCAAAGCACTATTTGTTTATTAAAAGACCACCAAATGAACAGCGCTTTCAAATTGTAAACTGCTACAGCACATTATATGAAAAATTATTTTGTGAAAAAGCTGTTTGGCGGGAGCTTTTTTTGGTTGTGAAAGAAAAATGTTTTTGGTAGTTTTGACGTTTAACATAGTTTCATTTTTTAAAACAGAATGGTGTAGTTTTTATTTTGGTTTGGCGCTGGATCGTCTAGTTGGATCCTTATCGGCAATTAGTAGTACTATTAAGAGAAAAATGCTTCATCGCAAAATCTACACATTGACCTAAATCACCTTCAATTAATTCTTGAAGTAGAACGGGATTATAATGGTGAAACTTGCATTCCTTCAAAATACGCGATGTATCGAACCCGTCGTTTCAAGACACTAATTGGAAGAATGTACATTTTGGATGACCTCTAATAGCACTTGTTTGTCCTCATTGGTTGAAGTCTCTCGTGCGCCAGATTTGGGAAGAGTCTTCACACGACCCGTTTCTTTAAAACACCATAAAGTTTTGCTCACGACAAAAAAGTGATTGGTTTCCTATTTAGGTATTCATCGTTGAATATTCTTCCTGTTGTACTCTCTTATGGTCACAATACGCAACCACCATTAGAATCGTTATTCTCTCAGATTCGCTTAAAATGACCATCTTCTGTTACTGGAGAACAGTGCCGGAATGATATTTAACACAATAAATAAATGACTAACGTATAAATCAAAATTATGTTGCTATGCAGCATTTATAAATACCTTTGCTCCAATAACAAGATATATTATTTTTAATTTTTTTTTGCTTTCTCTTAATTTTGAAGGAGGAACTAGAAAAGAAGAGAAAAATTAACTTTATGATATGATTAAAAAAAGTATTATATCACTTTAGTCAACGAAGGATGACGAAACGAAATCGTTGCGTTATACATCAACATTGACAAACAATTTTTTTCTTAAGGTCAATGTCGTTGGTACTATATGGAATGACGTTCACCCAAGTACGGTTCGAGAACGATTCTTGTTTCTGAACCATTTTTAATTTTAAAGCGGTTTTTCTCACCTCCTCCCTTCCCCTATCCCTGTACCTGATGTTTTGTTAGTTAAATTTATCTCCAGATAACGATAATCCCGCGGGAATGATTCAATTATTTGTCGTCGGCCTGTTTTCGTCATGTCGCGAATGTTCGTTTTTAATCTAACATTTCTACAAACTGGTACCGAATTATTACAATAATTTCGTGAATGAAAGACTTCTGGGTAAGAAATCGGTATGTCCGGTGGTAAACGTCCACGTTGGTTACCGATATTCGCTAACGTCAAGTAGTTAGGCGTTAAATGGCGAACTCCTGGGACATATTGCGGGGAGTAATAGGGCATCTTTTTAAAGAAATTTGAGTTACTTGGAGTTTAATTGAAAGTATATGGAATGTTTTATATTCAAAATGTGTATAGCAATTAGCCCTGATATTTGACAAATGCTATCGGTAACAAAGGGCCGAAGGGGAAGAGACAAAAATCTGCCAGTTTCAGTTTCAGTTGCCTTTAAAAGAAAACGTTTTTGGCCAAATGATTAATTTCAAACGCAAATTCAAGTGTTGTAGCGCACGAATTTTACTTTACCTAGAAGTTTGATTATTCAAAGGAATGCGAACTTTTCCTTTACGTAGCCCGTATCCAGAGATCGCACGGATTTCGGATCTGCCAACTGTGAAAATTAATTAATTTATTTAGAAAACAAGTTTCTAGCAGTTTACACGATATTATACCATATATTAATAAAATCTCTAGCTCCAACTGAACATTTACCCCTGCAGCATTAACTGTTGTTGTAATTAACTGGTGTTTCACAATTATCGAAATTTATTTGTTTCAGTCCGTTAAGAAAACTAAGCGAGTCCTTGTTGCGCACGAAGCTCCCTTGACAGGAGGATTTGGTGCTGAATTGGCAGCTTCTATTCAGGTAAAGCTTTCTGTAATCCATGATTTACTTCTTTGTGCGTACCTGGGAAAACTAATAGGTAGGATAGAAAGCGGCTGTAGGATTATTGTTAAATATTTAATTAGAGATGTTATTAAAATTATTTACAATATTTTTTCACCTAAGAATAAATATCCACAACAATAAGTATATGATTAATATATTTACTTGCTCAATTTAAACAACAAGAATAAATAGTGAATTTTGCAAAAGTAATATTTTTGCAAATAAATTGAAGCAAAATACTTCCACAAGAGTAGTACTTTAACGCATTACACTACAGACTGTGGTGTAGTTACCTATGGTATGTACGTAATATGGATATGATTATATTAAGCTAGCAATAACGCATTGCAGCTTTTTGAACATAATACCAATATAATATCTCGTCTTAAAAATTGTTGCAAATACTTCAAATGAGCTGTAGTTAAACTCTGGCTTGTTTAAATAAATTAATTCCAGTCATATTAAATTTTTCACGAACCTTATTTTTGAAAAAAGAAAAATATCAAAAACACATAGTGAGAGATGGATATGAGTCTTAAGAAATATTGACCAATTTTTCGCGTAGAATTCAAGAATGAATCGATGTACAGGATGTTCAGTTAAGAAAAGACAACCACACTTTTTTAAACATCCTGCATATTGCAAAATATTTTTAGAGTGTATGTCAAAACGGCTTAGATATGCCACCAAGCTAGTTTTCGAAAAAATAACATGGTTTCCCCAGTGTAAACTGATACGGTACTCTTGAGACAACCTGTATGAGGTAGGATCCCATGGCCGGGAGTAATTAATAATATTTTATAGAAATATTCTAAATTTTTATACCATGAATTATAACCCATTAGAATACAAACATTACATGATGATTCTCATATGCTCGTCAATCACAACACTTAAATACTTCATACTATTCATGAAAAATTCAGATATTATCTTCAACTGTAATGAGCTGATTGGCGTCGGTCCACTATTATATCAGCCACATGATAAAGCTTTGTATTCTAGTAATTTGTTAACAAAGCTTTGTGTTTGAACCATATGAATATTTTCTCTATATCTCTACATCATCCTAATTTGTACATTAGTTGGATATATGGGAGGTATATCATACAAACTTAAGGTATGCGTTTATTTCCATCTCTTATCTCTTTATTGAATAAAACCGAGCACCTGTAGCTTTTTGTAAATGTTAGTATTAGCGAAAAATGAGGTATTTTTCAAGTGTTCCTCCTAGAAACCATATAAAATCGAGACTCAAACAATTCTAAAGGATCAAAATCGGTTACACAAATGTGTTGCTTCAATATTCATTAGTACTCGCATTTCAGTTGCGTATGGGCTGTTAGATCAAAAGCTAGCAAGGTGAAACAAACAAAAATTACATAATTCGTTACTTTGGACTACAGGAATATCGGAAACTAAAACTCCCCGAAAGTTAAGATTAGCTATAAAACTACTATATCTCATAAAAATAAACCGTTCCACAATAACTACAGCCAGAGAGGACCGTCTATTCCAGGGGATTTTTTCGGGAAAGGAAAAAAAACGTTTTTGCAACTGTTTGCAGAAACTAGTACGGAAGGTTGTTCAGACATTTTAGTTGGAACGGTAGGAAGACGTTTAAATAGTGGACAATCCACGATTTTAGCGTCTTTTATATAAAGCGAGAGAAAAGCCTTTCAGAATGAGACACCAGGACAATTCAGAGCGGGAAATGGGTATTGCGGTCCGAAGAAACAAATTTTACAGAATTATAAGAAAGATATTGCTTGTAATCTAAATGTTATCATCACGTCAACCTTACAAGATAAATATTGTTTTTCAAGCACATTGATAGCACCTTTCTCAGCTATTTGGTATTAGTTGAAATACCACTGTGCGTCATAGTGTTAACGAGGAATTGCATAAGGATTGCATTATTCCTAGTTTTGAGCACGAAGGTAGCAACATTATGATATGGAATATGGAATGCATGCCATTATGGCAATGGAAAATGTTCACATGTGAATGGCTGCGTGAATAGCCAAACGTACAGATAAATTTAAAATGTGATATTGAGGCAATATGTAAAACTTGCATACGATAGTCACCGTTAATGCTAATGACAATGTTCAAGTGGCTGCCAGATACTACCACCAACAATTCTCACAAAAACAGCAGTCGCATCATACGACTTTTGCAACAATACGCCGTCGACTTCGCAAGTGTTCACTGATGGTTACTGCACATAAGGCAACGGTTCGCAAGGCAACAGCCGAGGAAAATGTATTAGATGTTGTAGCTGACAACTTCAGAAGCAGTACTCGAGCTATTGCACAACAAAGCGGACTTAGTGCTTCTATGGTGTGGTGAATTGTACATAAGCAACTTTTACATCCTTTTCACATTCAAAAAGTGTACTACTTCCTTTTGATTCTCCCGTACGAGTGCAATTCTGTAGATGGTTTTTAAACAAAACACGACGTAATGATCGATTCCCCAAAGTAATGCTTTTTACTTATGAAGCTATCTTTACAAAGGAAGGAATGTTGAGTAGTTGCGATATGCACGTGTAAGCTGAGCAAAATCTTCATGGTGTACAGCGGAGAGGCCATCAACATAGATTTGCTATTAGCGTATAGTGTGAAATTGTTGATAATTACTTAATAGGTATATTTGTATTGCGGGATCGCTTAACAGGCGAAGTTTACGCCAACTTTTTAGCGAATGACTTACCAAATGTAATGGATGAAGTCAGCCTACAGCTTAGGCAGGAAATCTGACTTCTGTACAACAGTGCAACTGCTCACTTTAGTCACCACGCACAAGCCTTTCTTGATTTCACTTATGTGCATTGAGAAAAAGAGGTAGACATTTTAAGCTCTTTTTATGACACAGTCTGATTAAATGTTTTATGTCAGGTACGTTCATTCCGTAAATAAACTGTATTTACTTGAATTCCTGAAAATCTATATTAGTGAATATCTCGCATCCGAAGTAATTTTCACATGTTTATTATGGCATCTGACATAGATTCGACCCTGACAGTTTGTCGGCGGATTTCTGAAACATCCTGTATAGACAATTGAGATACTTGCATTTCACAATTCTTAATTCATAATATGCTGTTTACCAGGGTAGTGCAAAAAGTTTTGAACCTAACACAAAAACAAGTATTTTTTGTCAAATTTTGCTTTTCCAATGTAGTGTCTGTATAAATCTATACACGTTTCCCAGGGAAACTAGGGGCCTAGGAAACGGGAGAAAGTTACTGAGGGTCAGATCTGATGCATAGAATGGATGGTATATCACTTCGAACTACAAGTGAATTTTTAACATGGCGACCAAGTGTGAGACAGTACATTGTTTTGGGGGAACAAAACTTTCTTTCTCCCGTTATTGTCCTTCCTTTTTCAGGATTAACTTCGGGACTATCCCAAAAAACACTTTCGCCATCAATTCCCCGACTTGCTTTTCGGAACCGATCCATCCTTCGCCGTCCTACTGTTTCGACTATGCCTTGCCTTTGAGAATGTATTGCCGTATCCAAGTTTCCTCCGCAGTTATTAATTGAACGAAAAGCTATGAATAATTTCACTTAAACTGCTTCAGTAGGGTTTTGGAAGTGTTTATTCGAATGCGTTTTTGGTTCTGACTGAGCAAGCTAGGTTAGCACTTTCATGCCGAAATATTCAGTTACTCTCTGGTACATCTCTATGCAGCATCTGCTATCTCTCTAGCCTTAATTCGACGGTCGTCTAGCACCATTTGGTGAACTTTTCCGATGTAATCGGTAGTAGTTGCAATTTTTGACCCTCCCGAATATTCATCGTCAACCTGCTGGTATGACCACGTTTAAACACAACTGCTCAAAATTTAACTGTGGCAAATGACGTAAACACCGTCCACCTGGACTTTGATTTCCGTAGGTATGTTGCCCGTCAAATGCAAACACTTAATGACTGCTCAACTTTCTTCATTTTCACAGAAACATTGACATAGACTGACACAGACGACTGTTGTACAACAACTTTTCTTGAATTTATTTTTCAACGCATGCCGAATTCAGAATATTTTTGGCAAATAACGCCATCTTCATGTTTAAGTTTGAAATTTTTTTAGACTACCCTCGTACGTCAAACATAACTACGACGCAAACTCTTATGTCAATTCTACCTTTTAATGTAAAAAAAAGCATTGATATCAGCAAAGCAAACTGTTCAATCAGAACTCACTACGATTAAAATGTTATTTATAAAAAACCTAAACATGATTGGATTAACTAGCAGATTTATAATATAATAAGATGCCGATTTCTTTCTTCTATTGTTCTGGAGAGTAAAATATAAAATGAAATTGGATGAACATTTCTCAGAAGAGTCCTAAAATTGTACGTTTTATAGAATTTGGGGTACAGTATATGACCAAACGATAGAAAAAATATCACGCTATCACAGAGGACAGGCGCCTTTTTCCTAGTGTCAATGTTACTGGAAGATTATTTACGTCGCTAATCCTCTACGTGTCCTGCTTTTCCCATTTTTTTGACTTCCGTAGCATTCCAATTTTTTACGCGCCCACGCACTACCCAATTGTTCCAGATAAGTTTTCTCGTAACCTTCGCTTCCTAATCTTTAATATAAGGATTCTTTTGTCATTTGTTAGGATGTATTTACTAGTTTTTGTTTGTGTTACGCAAGATAAAGAAAAGACATTAGAAGGAACGTGATAAAATTGTTGATGTATACAAAAGGCAATTAAATTGATTACTTCTGATGATAACCAAGTTTGTCTTAATTTTTTATTGTTTCTTGTTTGACACTTATGGAGCAAAAAAGTTAAATAATAGTAATAATTAAAAATACATCAGAAAATGCTTAGAAACAACAACCAAAAAATAGTCCTAATACAGCTTCCCCACGATATTGATCGAATCACCCGTCACAAGGCAAAGGTAATGCGAGGAGGCATAAAACACTAACCCATGTTGGACATGTTTCTGCCTACCCGGCGTCATCAGCGTAGCTGCAAGCACGTTTTCTCCACCTCACACCTCTGTTTGCTTCGCTGCTATATTCCTTCCCTTCGAAACAACGAGCCAGGAATTTATTAGTAACCTCTAGTACTAAGAAATACATGCCTGTCGTCTAGGAAGCAGCGACAAAAACCGTGTACTGTTCCTTCAGCCATTTCTCCAGCAGTTCTTAGACTGATTAACATGAGGTGGCGTGCGCAGGAGCGCTTTGGATATCTTCATCATCATTAAAAATTGTCGGTTTCAATCGTAACTCGTCCCAATCTTAATTTCAATCTGTGCATTGTTTCCATGTAGTTCCATGTGTTATATTGTTTAAATTTTAATAATTCAGCATATGTACTAAATTTGCAATTTGATTGAACTATAAACGTTATTTACTTCAACGATGTGAACCGCCAACTAGATTTCCCCCTTGAGAGTATTTTAATTAAACATTTACCGGGAACATACGTAGAAAACTTGTTCTTATCTTTGCTTCTCTTTTTCGCGTATACGCTTGATATAAATTTAGTAAATCAAGTAAGAAACGCCATAATGTCAAATCCTGGATGTTATCGGATGCGAAATAAATTTTTGAGATGGCTTCCTTTGATAAAATTTTTTTCTGGTTCGTTTTTCCCGAATTATGAGGCCTGGCGTTGTCCTATAAGAATAGGACTTTCTTTCGATTTATCTAAGAAGCCTTTCTGGATGTGCGCTGCTTGTAGTCGCTGAAGCTGTTCACAGTACAAGCAGTGATGATTTGACCCTTTTCCAAGAAGTTCAACAATTCCGGCTGCTATCCACCAAATACAACTTTTTTTTCAAGAATAGGTTAATTATCGTTGCGTGAAATGTTTGCCTAGCAAATGGTAAGACGGGTGAATTTGATATCCTTCGACAATTTATGTGGTACACGTTTGCTCAACTTCCACGTCTTTCTTAGCTGGTGAAGGTACAAACCAATGGTTTCGCCGCTCACATTGAACATTTCTGCGGTCTCTAAGCATGTTGTACTGGAATTTCCCTCTACAACCTGTTGTTAATGATCTTCGGCCTTCCAAAGGGTACTTTATCAGTCAAGCTGAAATCTCCTGATTTCATGAACCATCTTTCTGTTATTCGATTACTTACAGTATTATCTGCGGTACATATTTTTCCTTGAAATTTTAAATTATTTAAAAATATGAATTAAATACTTGTCACCAAAAGAGTAGCTATGTGTCCAACGAAAAAAGAATCCATACTAAAGTAGATGACAGGTAAGAAACATGTGCTAACGATCAACAACCTAAGCTATAGGTTGGTAAAGATCAAAATTTGCGGTAGGAATATTTATGGTTATATCAGACACAATAAATACAGATGAAACTTTTTAAAGATACTTGATACTTTTCATTTGATTTAAATAATATACCTGACATAACGGAATTAAAAAATGCCTTAATCTTCATAAAGTTCTTACTGATAGGAGCAGTTCTGATATAAATGAGGACGAATCCTGATGAAATAAAATCCTTACTTCCAGAAAGTCTTACGTTATCCATCGAAACTCTACAATTTATTCAGAACAAATAAATAGAAAGTGTGATTATTGGTGAAAGGAATTTCAGTAAATTTAAAGCTGGTAAAAACGTTTTTGGCGATCTACAGTAGGAAGCTTTCGACTGAATTCCTTGGTAGTATTGTCGACCGAAAACGCGATTGCACCGAGAACTAAACATAACAGAGAAGATAAATTTATTCTCATCTCTAAAAGCGAGGAAAAACATATGTGTATGCATAATGTATTCCAATATTATAATAGCTAGTGTTTTTGGTGAATATCTCTTCTGTCCATGTTAGTCCAAAATTGTTGTTTGTTCAGAATCATTTACATTTGTAGTACCTCGTTTGCGATTAACACAATACATTTATATACTTTCAATTATATACAAATTATATTATTCGTATTAAAACGTAGAAATAATATTTCTTCGTTTAAAATATAATAAATAATTGAGCAGTACGAGAGTCCTCTTAAAACAATGTGTAAGCATGGGCGCCAAAATCCTATCCTGCCCGGCACCCGAAACCATCTCGAGCCGGCATCATAGATCTGTGAAGTTCTTATTCGAAGACGATATCTATGGTACACTCCATTAATTGCCAAGTCAGTTGGAATTATTTTCGTATTATTTTGATTGTTTACGCATCGCTAACCTAAAATTTAAAAAAAAAATCTCAACAGGCAACATTTAATTTTTCCTAGAAATTGAATGCTCAGGTATCACCAGTTTTGTAGCGTTCTATATTAAAAAATAAAAAGGAACTCAGATATGGCGTTAACATTGTAACTAATTTAAATTAATATATACTCGTAATAAACAATTATTACTGAAGTCTAGAACGTTCGTTCGATGGAGCAACCCGTTCAGGTGGTTTCAAATTTGTTTGTGTCCTAGACATCTCTTGTAGGTGGAAAAGTTTCTTTGGTTTTTCTTAGAACTATGATGCCTTTGTCACAAAGTTTTAGTGAAGACAGCAATTTTTTTTCACGGTCTACATTTTAGTTGTTGATTTAATTTTTATGGACTAAATAATACGAACTTAACTTCACACATACAGATATTGATAAAATAAAGTAGAATTTATAATAAAATTATCTAACAAGTACATAAAACTCTGTCTGCTGCTCACGTGCTACTAAATGTGCTTTTCCGCATTTGAATTAGTAAGCATTTTAACTGCAACTGTTTTTTACAGGAGGAATGTTTCTTGTACTTGGAGGCTCCGGTGGCCAGAGTCACGGGTTATGACACACCGTTCCCTTACGTATTCGAACCCTTTTATTTACCGGATAAATGGCGGTGCTTGCAAGCTGTGCACAACCTTCTCAACTATTAGGGAGACGATGATCACGATTAGAAAAGTCTGCTTATCTACGCCTTCTACTTAAGGAGAGAAACAGATGTCATCTTGATAATTCTTTATTATTTCTGTAACTTTCTTATAAATGCGTGTATACACAAGAATACATTTCTCGTTGAAAGTTCGGATTTTCTTTTGCAATCCTCGACCGTGTGTATAGAAACTGCGTCGACCTTAAGGCAGTGGCGTAACAATTGTCAGGAGCGTAAGGCATTTCTTCACGAAGAATATGCATGATACGTTTTTGAATGTGCCATAGATGCGTGTACTAATTTTAAAAACCGTGCGAAGGATGACAAACGCAGAACCGCATCAAATGTGTTTTGTGACCGTGAACTTACATAAAGATACCAACTTCTAACCTATTTCAAATACTTAGGATTACAAGAGACCAGTCCTAGTTTAAAAAACATGCACGTATCCCAAGAAATAAACAATGTTGTAATTGCTGCATATAAGAGTTGTGTAGGTACGAATGAGTTTACATAGTATTTAATAAATTCACCATTTCAGTGTTGAAAGTAATTTCAGTATCCTGCATATTGCTAATATTGCTAATAAAGGCAATACACTCAATAGTTTAGAATCGTTAAAAATGTTGCGCTAACATGTTACTAGAAGGCAGTTTTCAATAAATTCTCTGATCTTTAAGGCGATACCTACATTTGAAATATTATTTGAAAAGTAAATCTGTTGTGTATGATTTTTCCACAAAACTTTATTGCAACTCCGGGGTTCATTTTAAAATGTTTGCTTTTGTCCATAATTATTTTATCTATAGTACATTTATTAATTTTGGATTTGTGGTCTTCCATATGTACAATTTGACTGGTGATGATGTTACAATTCAATAATATAACATTTGACGAAAACTTTGTACTGCTTCAAAACTTGTAAGTACTTTTTGATTTCACTACGTGTTTGACATTACAATCCACACTTACATACTATTTTATGTGAAATTATACATTTTCAAATATTTGTTATTTCATTCCTTACTTACATTTTGAAAGAAATATAAATTTTCTTTTAATTACATAAAAATTAATATAATAGAATTATATTAATTTTTATTAAACATTATAATTTAGAAAATTATAATGTTTAAAAACTAGCTAGAAATTAATTAATTCTATTAAAATTTTATTTTATGCGTAATTCCCATTCAATTATGTGATATTTACCTTTTAGCTGACCTGATGACGTGCTTTTTTTTTACGCACAAAACCAGTCATTTTTAATTGAATAAAGAATGCGATAGAAAGAACCCACCTTTTATTTTAACCTTATGATGCATAACTTTACACAGAGTTACCATCGATTATTTATTTAAAAAAACATTCGTTTCAGGCATTTAAATTCGGCAAAGCTTGATGTTCAACACTGAGTTTGCAATTTAATCTCATAAAAAAATTACGCCAGACTTTAATAGAAACTCGTTTATCAAGCCTAAACTTTTAGGGGTAATTTGGAAAATCATCTCATATGTCCAGTTATGTACGAATGAATATTAAGCGGGGAAAGATACATACAATCTTTGACACCCAGCGCAACAGGAACATCGGCCAGAAGATGACGATTCTGAGTTCCTTGAAACGTCGCCGCGGTTATTTTCAGGACTCAATAAACAATACGCGGGAAGAAAACCGAGAAGACAACGCTACATATATACCTTCTTAGATAGCAATACTCTATTAAATTAGCCACAGCATTTGTGGTGGCAACAAGATGGCACGCCGCTTCGTAATACGGCAATTGTAAGGAATTGCTTAAGCTAAGAGTTTCCAAGCCGTTGGGTTGGAAACAGTGAAGCTGTTGAATAGCTGGATTATTTTTTATGGGAGTTGTTAAATATATTATTTATAAAGTTGATCTCCTACAACATATTGAAGAACTTTGAGATGGACTCCAGAATGATTTCGATTTAATTCCCAGAAGAACCACGCAAGTCGAGGCAGTTCAAAATGCTGGAAAGCGCGCCTTAATGAAATTGGCCAGTTATTTGAACATCTACTGTTTTTTTATTATTATTACTGTTATTAGCGTTTTTGTTACAAATAAGATGCAAAATTGACAAATACTTTGCAAAAACGCACCTACATTTATAAAAATTCCGTTGGTTTTAATTCAAATTCTTGTTACTATAAGCATTACGCGGGTTGGTAAACGATCTATTTTCGATCTAGATAAATGATACGATGTTGGTGTTATTCTTTTGTGTATTATATTGTGTAGATACAATGTAAACTGTTGTATTTTATTTCCATAAATAAAAACTATTCAACATATCTCATTTCTCTGCGTTGCGTTGGAGTACAACATTTCTCTGTTACTTATGAACTTATGAACAATAGTTGAAAAGTGACAATTTGAAATTGCACGCCTACGTTGTTTAATCTTACAATGTCTCGTCAATTAAAGCGTAATATTGAAAACTTTTGAGAACATGTTATATTAGAGAAAAAAAAATTTCTGACAGTATCAAAATCCAATATGACACCGATAAGCACATAAGAAAATGGATAATGGCCAGCAGGAACCGAAACATTATATGAGCATTCTGGTGCTAGAAGTAAAAGGAGAAAATGAACATTTTTGGTTAAAAGAAAAACTCGAACGTCATTTGAAACAGATTTATTTTCTCTTAGGATTCATAACAAATACAAAATTTAGCAACGTTGTCAACATTTTAAAAGGGCGGGGGGCATTTCATTTCAAATATGCTGCAGATTTATGGAAACCAGAACATGGTTCAGTTTTGAGAAGTTGTATTACTAAAGCGTAATAACTTCTGCGCTAAACTATCTACGACTCGTGAAGCTATATGCAAGTGTAGACAGTTACTCATAGAAAGCAGTTCCGGAAGAGTTTACTTGAACCTGAAAGCAAATTTAATTTGTATTTCTTGTTTCGCATATAACAGAAGTTATTACAACCCATAGGGAGTTTGATGTAAAAATTCGTACCGAAAATAAAAGGGATTATTGTTACAGATGACTTGGATTTCGACTTAATTTGAACTCGTTATAGCACTGTTTAAGTAAAACATTGAAGACATTACCCGGATAATGTGTTAGGCTTGAGGGGAAAAAAGTAAGAATTTTTTGACGCGAAAAGAAAAAGAAAAGAAAAGCGTTACAGAAATATATACTCATAACAAAAATACATTAAATTGATCTTTCTAAAAAGGTTTAGTAGTTATACCATTCAACGATAAATAATATTAGTTTAGCTTTTAGCTTATTTGTAATTTCGTGAATTTCTATTCTAGAAGAAATTATTATATAAATTTATTAGCGTAAGGAAAGCCTACCATCTAATCTAATTAAATTTCGCTTTAAAAACTAAATCCTCACCATGCCATTTATCGAACAATTGTGTGAGTACTGTGTCCAGTTAAAAATGTCAATAAATATAAAATACAATTTATCAGAAATAATATAAATTTCAATGTTTCAATGTCATTAAAAAACAAAAGATATTCCAAAATACTTGTCCACGTCGTATTCGTATCAATACGTAAATGTTATTTAAACATTTCAAATGATACAAGCCGAGAAGCAAACAGCGATGTGGCCAGATGTACATACGCTGATGACGATAGCTAGACAGAAACATGACTCACATTGCTTTTGCCGTGAGTGACTCCACCGGTACTATAAGTAGCTGTAGAGCAGCATTTTTTGGTTATTGTTTCTAGGATTTTTTTTTTGATAAGTAGGAGAAATGTTTGCAAATATTACACCACTTATGTATTTAGTTTGTTAAAAAAAAACTGGCCCTTTGTGCCTTTTGGCACCCGTATACTTCGTTTTCTTCTACCCAATAACATTTTTCCCAACGAAAACAAAAGCAATAAATGCTGAGCGTTGTTTTCTCATTAATGTAGCCAATACTCTACATTTTATCTGTAACATAATTGGAGTTTAACGCATACATGGGACGATAAATAGGTACCACTTTAATTTATAAAAACATTACAGTAAACGAAAACGGAATCAACTGAAATTTTCTACAGATTCAAATTTCGATTTCACCTTTTATTCCCTCCAGCTAGGTTTCGATATTAGAAGAGCATTTACTGGCGAAAATTATTATTTGCTTCCGGCTTTTTTTTTATAAAGAGAGGTCATATCAAGTGCCAACATTAAAACCATCACTGGCAGTATAATTATCACAACGTACATTTCCATTTTAACGCCTGCGGCTAAAAGTTATATAGTTTTTGCTATGATAGCGTATTACTGTTTGTAGTATCGGGGCATTTTTTATTTGCGTTGATAGCGATACTGTCACGTATTTAAACCTATTTGCATACACGCACGTATAAAAGCGCCATGAATATTTATTTATTTGGTATAAATATTAATTACGATAATTTGTACGTTGCTATTTTTATAGTTGGTTCGACGATATCTTGTTTGTTTCGTATTTGCGGATGATAATTAACTTTTTTTTGTCACACTTAAAAGTGCTTGTTCTTTTTAACGTGAAATTAGTTGGAAAGCCGCAATTAATGCTTCGTGCATTTACATACATAGATAAATATGCCTGAATCGCGCGATAACGAATGAAATTCTGCCGTTTGTTGACCTTACGTTACCCGCGTGATCCGAATTTGCATCGAATTTGTTTACGTTCTCTTCAGGATTCAACCACGAGCAATAAAGAGTGCACATTATCGGTATTATGTATATTAAGTAATTTAATTTATAAAATTTTGCTAGATAACCTTTACATTGAATCCTTAAAATATGTCAGTAGTGTGTTTTTTTGTAATTCTAAATGCATTGGTTTCAAGTCCACCGAAATCGGTACTTGTTTTGAAGCTTTGCTACTATTATTGAACTACTTACATGAACATAACGTTTGGAGCATTACTGTTCGACAAAAATGGTTACGTAATATTAAAGTACCACTACTTTTAAAATTGTCACATTCTAGACTAGTAAAGAATACTGCAGCTGTTGCATGCATATGTAGGGTCCTAACTTTCTGAAATTGTAAAATTGTGCCTACTGTGTAAATAGTGCGAAGCTAACATTTTCTGATTACATAATGCATCTCATAGAGTATCTTCCAAAAGTATTTTTCATATATACAGGAGAATTGATAACTAGCGAACTAGGTACCTCTTTTTGTTATTTTAAATGGACTATGCTGTATACTATTACATTTTTAGTTTTCGATTCTGGAAATAAACCAATATTATCAGTATATTTATAATAAATTTCGAAATATTTCGAAAGTTTGTCCTCAGTTGCCTAAATTTAGAAATATCTATTCCCTCCAAAATGTAATTAATATATCCTAGCATAAATTTTTATGAGATAAATTTGCATACCTATCTAGATATTTCAGTACCCGTATTCGACTGAGTATTTGAAAAGCCGGTTTCGGGTACTCAAAAACGCTTCTAGAAGTGAATAGTCGGACACCCGGCTCTCAGTATCTGGTTCTAGAACAGGGTATCCAAGCAACCCATTTTTGAGAGCCCAAATACCAGGTGTGTCGGTAATTCTTTTCCGGTTTTTTCGCTAAAGAAAACACGTTACTTAGAATGGATAGTTAAAATTTATTTATTCAAAGTATTGGCCATTTGATTCTATACATTTTGTCCATCTCTCAGGCAATTTATGAATGCCATTCCAAAAGAACAGTTCCTCCTTTGAGCTAAACCATTCATCGAGCCATTTTTTAACTTCTTCGAAATCGGCGAAGTGCTGCTCTGCAAGCGCGTGCCCCATCGATGCGAAAAGGTGGTAGTCGGATGGAGCCAGGTCTGGAGAGTACGGCGGGTGCGATAAAACTTCCCATCCAAGTGATTTCAACATTTCTTTGACTGGTTTTGCTGTATGAGACGGCGCGTTGTCATGTTGCAAAATCACTTTATCATGTCTTTCAGCGTATTGTGGACGTTTTTCGATCAATGCACAGTTCAAATTGATCATTTGTTGTCGGTAGCGATCACTATTAACTGTTTCTCCCGGTTTCAACAGTTCATAATATACGACACCAATCTGGTCCCACCAGACACAGAGCATGGTCTTGCGACCAAAGCGATTTGGCCTTGCAGTCGATGGGCCAGCTTCGCCAGGTGATAACCATGATTTTTTTCGCTTGGGATTTTCGAAATAAATCCATTTTTCATCACCCGTTACTATTCGATGCAGAAATGACTTCCTTTCATACCTTTGAAGCAGAATTTCACTAACGATTTTTCGATTTTCCATTTGTCTGTCATTCAATTCATGTGGCACCCATCTCCCCATCTTTTGGATCTTTCCCATAGCTTGTAATCGTTCACAAATTGCTACTCGGCCCACATTCAACTTTTCTGCTAATTGTTTTTGAGTTTGTGTTGAGTCTTCATCCAATAGCTCCTGCAATTCCGCGTCTTCAAACGTTTTCGGCCTACCAGGACGTTCTTTATCTTGAACGTTGAAATCACCACATTTGAATTGTCGAAACCACGTTTCACATGTTCTTATGGTTGGAGCATGCTCACCGTAAGTCTCTACTAGCAAACGATGACTTTCAGCGGCTTTTTTCTTTTGATGAAACAAGAAAAGTAATGCGTGCCGCAAATGCACGTTTTCAGGCACAAAACTCGACATTTTCAAAAAATTATAAATCTATAACGCTGTTATTTTGGCGGAACGTAACTTGTGTAGTTTTAAGGTTAATGTCAGTAGAATAAAATTACATATGTATCAAATCATAACATTTCATACTTATGGCCAGTGACATCTGCCGGAAAAACCGGAAAGGAATTACCGACACACCTGGTATATGCATACGTACGTATGTTTGTAACCGTTAAAGTTGCATTTGTGGTGAGCAAATAGATTACTCAGCGTTGGATTATCGGAGGGAGAAATAGATCTGCGATGCTTTGAGACTAAGCGAAGCAAAGGTATAACATTCATCAAAATAAAAAGGACGGCAGGTATTTTAAAGGACTAACTATGGTTGTTCCAAAAAACCGCAGCACAATTGATCAGGGACAAAAGAAAAGAAATATCTAAACTAATAATTAAGCAAAATATTCAAAAGAAATTGATGATGATAAATAAAGAGTGCTAATGAAAGAATTTTTGTCTGGTGACCAGGAATACTTGTTCTTGGCTCCTCGTATTGTGAAATTACTAGTAGAATTACAGATCAAGGTACCGCCCTTTCAACCAAGAGTGATTAGTTGGCTTTCCGCGGCGGTTGGTTGGCTTCTTTAAGGTACTAGTTGGCTTCTCCAGGTAGTTAGTTGACTTTTCCATCCGGTTCGGAAAAAAGTGTGTAGTCACCGTAAAATAAAGAAAAAAAAAATAAAACCCAATAATTTATTTAATTTCAGATAAAATTATAAAACATTTGCATACTGCAACTGGCGCCTGAGAAAAAATAGTTAACTTGAAAGCCAAAAAAAAATAGAAATATTAGATGTAATATGTTGTTTACAATGCAAAATTTCTATAAATTGAGAAATAAAATAATAATAAGTCAAATGGAACACTGCAATTAACGTACCAAAGTTCAAGTTGTCAAACGCCGGTGTGCTAAAGGAAAGAGAGCGAGGAATTCAACGTAAGAAACTAGTGAAACTAAAAAAGAGGGGAGTATATGTTGTAACAAAAACTCTATAAAATGTGTAAATTCGTACTTACAATAATTACCAAAAGCAACGATACAAAAATACCGTTACAATGTATATTCATGTTGTTTGAAAACAGGAACCCGTATTCGGTTCTGAAACCGAATATTCGAATACCTAGTTTCGAGAATCCGAAAACGGTTGTAGAAACGAATAGTTGAATACTTGTTTCCAGGTATCCGGTTCTAGAATAGGGTATCCGTGTAACCTGGAACCGGGTAGTACGCTGAACGGGTAATACGTTCCTGCAAAAGATGGTTTTCGACAGCCCAAGTGTATGTATATTAATGATACTTTTGAAAAACGGATACGTATTCGGTCCTAGAATTGAATATTCGAATACTATTTACCCTCAGGAATCAACTTCGGAAGTTTAATGGAAAAAAGATTTGTTTAATAAGAAAGTGCTGGAAAAGGCATGCAGAGGAAACAAAACATATAACCAATAGAGGGGAAGGACAAATGAAGAGTTGTAGAAGCTATTTAGCAGATTGTTCTTGACAAAAACATGTAAAAGACACGTATTATATCATGAAAAGGAGAAGTGGTAGATCACAAACTAATTATCTTTAAGCTGTGCAAATGGATACGTATTGGGAATAAAGAAGATAGCATATAACAAGTAAAAGATTGAGAACGAGTTCGAACTAAATTGTGGATCATTTCAACATGTTATATGTAGCAGGTACGAGATTGGATGATGTGTAAGGTGAGAGAATGCCTCTTCTGATTGACTCAATTGAAATCGTATTAAGAAAGATAGATTTTTGCAAAATTAGGTCTGGTGCAGTCATTCTATTCTCATAATTATAGTATGTAAACATTTGAAGAAACTGGCTGAAATTGAGGCATTCATATCCTAAGATTTTTAACCAGCTAAAAAACATTATTCTGCATGTTCTAGTTGACATACTTTGATGAAACTGTTTGTCCTTTTTAATGGTTATAATCTGATGGTGAGTAAGTGGAAGTGTTATTACCGTTTCTTTATTCATGGATATGTTACTTATTTTAAAATTAGTAGTACTTATTTGTCATATTTTGAAATGGAATTTTTGTGCACTGTTAATTCCTTGGTTTAACCCTCAAGTGCTATCGTGGGGTGTTTCGGAACCCCAGAGGTCATTTTTTTAAAATTTTTTCTAAAACTATTTTTGTCACATTTCTAAGGTTCCAGGTATTCGCCTATGCAAATGAGATATGTAATATAGTGTAATTTATTATTTACCATATTCTACAGTTTTAGCAAAAAATAGCTTTTGGGGTGTCTCAACACCCCACGATAGCAATTACGTTTGTTTTTTTCAAAAATAGCGTAGTGTATTCTAACCAATGATTTAGAATTTTATAGTGATAATAGCCCTCGTCCTCTTTTGGGGAAATCACAGATGTTGTTGTGCATGTAAGTATAGGGGATTCACTTATATACGTTCCAATTCGGCGATTTTTATTATAGTACCTACATGTACAGGGGATTCACTCATTTATGTTCGACTTCGGTGATTTTTTACAAATCAAATAGTGGCATTTCCCCTGATTTCTGTACGGCGTATAAATATTCGACTCAAACAAATTTCTTACTCAGTTCCTCACAAACCAGAGCGTCGTCAACTTGTTCCTTATTTCCCTTCTATAATACGTGTATTGAATAGTAAAAACAATATGATAAAGTTTCTAACTGATGAACAATTAGCAAATCTTGCCGAAAACTTTTACGATGATGTTAGTGAAAGTGAATGCCCTGATGAACGTGATGATGATTTGAGTGATGCAGCAAGCGAACATAGTGATCACGACACATGTTCAGAATTTGAAGTCGAATCTGAAAACGAAAGTGAAGAAGACTTAGGTGATGTCAGTGCAAGAACAAGTTACTTCTATGGACGAAATCGATATAAGTGGTCCAAAAATCCTCCTGCTACTTCACGTACCAGATCTTCTAATATAGTCACTCTTCGACCGGGAGCAAAGGGTCCGGCAGTAAATACTCCTCCAAGAACACCTTCTGAAGCATTTTCTCTTTTCTTTACGGAAGAAATTCTAAATGAAATACTAGAGCATACAAATGCAAAAATAACGGAAACGAGTTCTTCTTATGGACCAACGGCAAGTTATGTTGAACATGTAGACATGATTGAATTGAAAGCATTTCTGGGACTTGTAATTTTGGCAGGAGTGTTTAAATCAAACCACGAAGATACTAGAAGTCTTTTTGCAACGGATGGTACGGGACGAGATATTTTTAGAGGTGTCATGTCTAAACAACGGTTTTTGTTTCTTTTGTCAGTGCTAAGATTTGACGATCAAACAACTAGAAGGAACAGGATTGACAATGGTGATAAACTTGCTGCCATTTCAAAAATTTATGAAATTTTCAACGCAAACTGTACGAATAATTACAGTTGCAGCGAATATGCTGTTGTAGATGAAATGCTTGTTGGATTTCGCGGCCGCTGCTCTTTTCGCCAATATATCAAGAGTAAACCAAAAAAATATGGCATCAAAATTATGTGCTTATGCGATTCGAAAACGCATTATCTGATCAATTCATTTATTTATACAGGAAAGACAACCGAACCCAATCCAAACAAACTTTCAGTTCCAACACGTAGTGTACTCAAATTAATTTCTCCGATCATCAATACAAATCGAAATCTAACAGGAGATAATTGGTTTTCTTCTATAGAGCTGTTGAATGAATTGAAACGGGTTGGTATAACGTATGTTGGAACACTTCGTAAGAATAAGCGCGAAATTCCGCCAGCATTTTTACAAACTAAACAGCAACCAATAAACACCTGTAAATTTGGATTTACGCACGATAATACGTTGGTTTCCTTCATACCAAAAAAGAACAACTGTGTCTTGTTGGTTTCGTCTATGCATCACAATGGAAATGTTGAAGTAAATGCAAAACCTGAAATAATAAATTTCTACAATTGTACCAAAGGGGGAGTTGATGCTTTAGACCAGAAGTGTATGACGTACTCCTGCCAAAGACGAACCAGACGATGGCCAATGGCTATATTAGGAGCAATGGTAGACATTTCACGTGTCAACAGTTACATAATTTTCTTAGCCACTTCAGACCATACAGTTAACATGACACGAAGAGAATTTTATATTCGTCTAGGAAGAGAACTCGTCAATGACCACGTAAAAAGACGATACCAAACAAAAGAATTGTCAACTAAGCTAAACTCAATTATCAAAAATTTACTAGGCTTAGAAACACCACAACAACAGCCACAAGAAGCAGAACCTTCAAGAACCTACAAAAGGTGTCACATCTGCGGGCGAAATAGAGACAAGAAAATAAAAACCACGTGTCATAGATGTCATCAGCATGTCTGCAAGGAACATTCTGAGCAACTTGTAAAATGCGCAGAATGCTTACAAAGGTAAATTGTAAGAAATTTATAAAAATCTGATTACATGAAATAACACATTACATGTTTTTTGTCAAATAAAATGTACGCCTCACAACGTCATTGTCAGAATTTTTATGTGAAATGCTAATGGCATTTTCTTTTACAGGGAGTAAGACCATAGTTTCCAGTATCAGAAAAAACCAAGACATCTTAACAATACAGAACACAATTTTGTAAAAAGAAAAAATTGTACGAAGAAATACTTTTTACATAATTTTTATGAATGTAACATTTCCTCCTAATTTTCTGTTTTGCTTTAAATAAAGTTTTGTTTTTCCTTACAACAATCGCAAGATAAAGGTCTAGTTATTACACAAAGTGAAAAAAAAAAGATAACTAACAAAAAAAAGCTAAATTTAAAGAGTGGGGTGTAAAACACCCCACGATAGCAGTTGTGTTACCTGAAAACACGATAGTACTTGAGGGTTAATCATCGAAGTTTATTATAATCGGTCTCGTCCGTTACGTTTTGTGGGTCTAGTTAACTTTCATAGCTAATGCGCCTTGCAAACCCGTAAACAAGAAAGAATAATAGGTTATAACATCAAAAGTAAGTAGGGATAATAAACATATTGGAAATCTTTGCGTAACATGCCGTAGTGTGTATGTAGTTGCTTATATTAAATATTAATTGTGCTGTTAGAGATGGATTGTTAGGAGTTAAGTAATCCCAAGTTCAAATTCTTTAAGCGGCGTACTTGCTCATTTATTTCAAAAGTGCGATGTATGAGGAAGTTGACGAAATCGTATTCAGTTGCAAAAATTTTTCGTCGAGTCGTGTTTTACAATTTATTTTTCGGTAGGTATTAAATTCTAACATCACAATAATATCCTATATCTGTCGAATACAATAATAACCTAATCAAGCATGTGCATAGATAAAACATGTTATTTGATACGAATTCCTGTAATTACTTATCTATATTTTAAAGGAAGCAGTATTGATCAGAGACAAAAGAAAACAAACATTTAACAATTAATAATAATATAGTAAATGATAATGAAAACTATGATTTGAGAAGTTTGGTGATCGACGTGTACTTATGTATGAGCCCTTCGTAAGTTGATGTGGTTGGATACACATACGAGTCCTGAATTCCAAATCCAGGGGGCTATATTGGGCTCTCTACCCCTCTAAAAAATGGATATAAATACATAAACACGTACCTACAGTGTTTTTCAAAAGTAACCGTACAAAAATATCGTTACAAATGTTACTTTTTCCTTTAATGAGTTCTTTGGAAGGAAAAATAACAGTTAATAAACATAGGTACTACAGACAAATAACGAAAATACGAAAAACGCAGGAGATAATAACAATAAAGGGCAGGTGTAATTTAACTTGTAAAAATTGAGATTTTACAGTTTTGCAATTGTTATGATTATGTTGTCCAGCAACGAGCTACTAATTCGATGAATTTCGCATTACAGAAGACAATTTGGCGCTTAGCTAATTGAAATACTAACAAAGCCAGAAGTTACTTCACAAAAGGATAGCAATTAAACATTTTTTTCTAAAAATACTAGGCCTCTCTCATTCAACAGTTACATATTTTGGGATCTCAGTATATAAACACTAAATAGGGAATTGACATTTAACATCAGAATTTTTGGAAACAACAAGAATTTAATACGCAAGAGCAGGAACAGATAAGCTATCCTATCGGGAAATGAAAGAAAATTCTTCCTTTTTTCAATAAACATTTCTTGCGCAATATAAGCCGTCCGTGTCAAGAACTGTAAGCATTGAAGTGTCAATCACGATTCGCTCACGACCAAGCTTCACACACAGAACCGATCACGTGAATATTTATATTGTTATAAATACAGTAGGTAGTAAACTAACAGCTTTATTGATAGCTACTGTGTTTGATGTGAGAAAACCAATTAGTTCACAGGCAGGCAAACGGGTCCATTAAAAATACCATGGTTTGTATTATTTCTCTAAACACAAAAGAAAAAGTATTGTTATGGGATTCCTTTTTAAAATGAACGAAATGAAACATTCAGGGTTTCTTTTGGACTCTTTCTGTGATCTGCTTTTTTTGTACTACTTGCAAATTGAAAATGATTAAGAAATAAATTAAACAATTTTTGTGTGTGCGAGTTACTATTTTCTATTTTAGATCCAGTTTTAAATTATATTTCTTGTCACAATTTTTGAACATTTCTTTTAAAAGAATCAAATACAAACACCTATTGTAATCCCTAACTAACAGCTGAATATTGAATAGAATAGTAAATTTGAAATTTAGAAATTGAAAAAAAATGTTTGTTTTCGGCCAATTTATTTAATTTTCGTTACCTAAAATTCGATCTTGATGTCCTGATTTTGAAATCCTTGCTTTGAAATCCTAATCCTGAACCCGACTCCGATTTATACAAATCCTTCCCGTAGTGATTCCAAATCTGTGTGTGGTAAATTTTTGTTGGTTAGAAGGTTCAAATGGTATTACTAGGAGTTACCCTGAATTGTTTACTATGAAGATCTCATAATCATATTTAATTTCAAAGTTTCTCTCGAGAAACCTTGAAAGATTGTCCTGAAAAGGTTTGCTTCTTTTCTCGATTATTGTTCTAATTTCCATCTATTGATTACTAAATCGATTAAGTCAAATGACACCCTTGATGTAATAAAAATGCCTTGTAATTCCATGGGAATGTCTTGGTACGATCTTGTCAGGCATGTTGGTAACCATAAGAATAATATAAATTTTGATTTTCTGATTTACGGTAGTAATTTTGATTTCTTGCAGCACATGTTTTTTAATGGGCTCTTTTTTCTACGAAACCTATCTTCTATCTTACTCTACGCGTAACGCAAAGATAAAAACGCAATCTGGACGAAATTGGAGGGAAGAGGTCGTCAACACTGTTTCGCTCCTCAATTACGAGGAATTAAAAACATAAGCCTATCAACTTGGAATACTTTCCAACTTAGATAAACAATATCATAACAATATATTTCAAATTTACTTTCAACTGTCTGTATAAATATACGTTCTTTTTTTGCATTGCGTCTCTTTAGAAAGGAAGACCATCAGGTACTAACCTATTACGTATGCAAGTGAAAGTGCAAAAAGGAATTCCCGAATTTTGAAAGTGCTAATAGTTTCATGATTATGTTATTTGTAAGCTATATAGAATAAGGATACAACTCGCTAGACCCATACTGTCGTAATTGTTAAAGCAGTAACAATAAAATACAATAACAGTACAAACTTCAATGAATAAGTTTTCTGTAAAACGTCTAAATGTTGTATCTAGAGAGAATCTAGAAGCATTCGTCTAAAGTTGATTATTGAGATACTGTTGAGAATATAATATAATATAATCTTCTTTCTTCAATTCAGTGTGTGTTAGAAGTGGCTTGCTGGAAATGTCGATGTGGTCTGCGATCTATACTAACACATTTGTATTGAATGCGCCATCGCTACTTCTTGGGATGGAGGACAGAATTTCTAGTTAATGTAAATTATACTTTAGCTTAACGAGCTATCAATAAGCCTACCAGCATTCTAAGGTCTCCTTTGGTATTTGGTATTTATTTCCTTTTGATATTTTGCCCTGGTGCAAAACCATCTGTTATTATAAACATTTTTAACGACATCTTTGACGGCGGCGACACTCAGTCATATTCCTCAAAATAGTGATGCACGCTTCTCTACAAAAATTTTGTTAGAACGTTCTTTTCTAAATTTAAAGATGTCTAGCAGGCCACATGCTTTAGTGTAACGTCTATTAATAAATATTAATAATTATTTTATTTATACTTATATCTATATTATGCAAACAATTCTTATAATTAAAATGAAATATTAAAATAATGTAGGAAATAATTACAAAATGAAAATGTGTATACCACCAAGAAAGCTTTAGATTATTCAAATATTTGATAGAAATGAAATTTTTCTTTAAAAAATTATAATGAATGTGAAATATGTGATTGATAATGTATTGTTATTTTTGCTATATCAGGTCTTCTTTCAAACAGAGCAATTTTTAGTTCATCTTCCATTTTTTAATTGTGATCATTCTTATTTTTCATATAATAATCTGATTTTTAAGTAATAATGTAATTGAAGTTTTTTTTAATAACTTTTTTTTTGGTAGATCGTTTAATTATCGAAAGTGTATGTTCTCAATATTATTAATACGAAAAAGCAAAGATAAGTACTGTTATTCAAGAAATAAAATGATTGTTTATTTGACTTACGTAGTTTGCAAAACTTACTCACTTTGTTCGCTCATTTTCGCAAATACTACATTCTTCTCGTCTTTTCATAACTGATCACGTAAATAACTATTAATGTATTACCTTACGTACCAAGGGACGTAAAATTTCATTACATCCCGCTACTGAGAGCAATTGTGGTAAATGGCACTTGCATCCTTCCAGTGACTTATGTAGCTGGTACAAGGAAATAGTTATTTATGTCACAAGGGACATAAGTGCTCTTTTGCGGTAGAGGATATTGTTTGCAGATCGAGGAAAAGCCGAGTAAAAAATTAGTATTTGACACTTACTTGTATACTTCTATGGCTGTCGAAGTTGTCATGTTGCCATGTTAATGTAAGGCAAAATTCTATTGCATCCCGCTGTCAAAGGCAACAAAAATAAACAGCTCGTAAATCACACTTACATCCCTCCAAACACGGAGGTGGTGATTAACTTACGTAACCAGGATTAGGAAAAGATGTCTTCCTTTTGCTTACTCGCCTATTTAGTAATTACAACTAAAAAATAAATGTAATAAAAGCTATTGCCCAGTGTAGTGACATGGTATATTAAGAAATCAAGTTTCAATTCGATGGTATGACAACCTTGAGATAACAATTTAAGAAGGTGCTGCTCCTACTAGGTGTTAGACAATATAGTTTTTCGCCATCCTCCGAAAATATTTCGCTTACTTTTATTCTAATTTTGTTTAGCTTGCAGTTAATAAATTAATGCAAATGAAGGCAAACTAGATTTTTTCGATCTTTCTTATGAAATCTAATTTGGATTTTCATTTATTTATATGCTTCCACATTATTTGGCCATATTTTCAAGCCAAACTGTCTTAGCCTATTGGATATCGTAAAAGTTAAAGCGCTTAAGTAGGTGTCAATGTAAATTTATTAGATAATTCAATTGTTAGAGAGAGTTAGGTAAAACATAATACGAAAGCCACAATTTGAAATCGAAGTCGAGCGTGTTGTATAAAAAAGAATTCGAGTTGAAAGGTGGGGATTGGTGTGCACGAACGCCCTCACCAACGTCCTTGTCAAGGCTATCAACTGTTCATTTACACTCACCTACCGAAAACACCGCGACCAATATAATGAGAAAAAGGTATTTCTACACTTGCATATGCAATAAATATACGTATAATCGTCGAAAAAAAAATTACGTGTAACCGTATTCGCTTAGTAACATATAAAGATATAAATTACAGTTATTACACGTTGATTTATGTTACAGTACGGTTACGGCAGAGAATGCAACGCAAGTGGAACGAATACGTTTAGACGAACCGTACTATTATTATTTGCGTAAAACCTTTCTTTTCCTCTATCTCTCTTTCTTTCAATATAAATGTCAAAGGAAAATAATATTTCCGCAAAAAATACTCGCGACGCCAATCTTAGTAAAATCTTTGTAACTGATCTTTAATGTCACAAGCAGATGTAATGTTCGATATTTGTTTCAATAAGGAACAACTACTGTTAATGTGTTTAGTATGCTACCCATATTGAACACATATTCTCGTGTCTTTACTTGAATAACTTATGTCACTCGGGGATATGTTAGACAATGTACACGTTGCACACATAAACCGTCTCCAAAGTTATCTGCTCACTTTCACTGTACACTATCAGTCAAAATAATAAAAATAGAGAAAATAACTGAATGGTTTTTGGGAAGTACTTACAAAAATTACAACAAAATGCTTTATTTTATGGTATGAATGGTATATGAGCGCGACTAATTCCACCAGACGAAGCACTCTGTACATTAACACACAAATCCCGAGTTTATGAAAAGTGATTTAAGTATGATGTCACTAACACTTTTCTAACAGGAGCGGGATGTATTGATATTTTATATCCTTGTCATAAGTGTCAATACCTAAATTGACAACTTTGACAATTATGGTATACAGGGTAAGTCGGGAGGAACGGAGGAGTGTATTGCACACGTAATTTTCATTTGTTTTCAAGTTATGAATAGTCTGATTAAAAACTTTTGTTTAACATTCTTATAAATGGTCCAAATTTTCGCTTGCCATCGAGTCAAAACGTCTTAAATAAAACAAAATATCCTTGCATCGACTACTCATCTAAAACAAAGCCAGGTATGTCTTACAAACGTTTTTTTCGCCTCCTATCACATATGATACGGATCAATCCTTTTGTGAAATATTTAGAGGCCAATGGGGATATTTTGGATATTTATTAAAAGAACGCTATGACTAAAAAATGTGAATGAGATTTTGTATATTTGTAATTACGCTATAACTTGAAAATAAATGAAAATCGGATACGAACACAGGAGCTTCTTTTACCGACTCAGTCTGTATGAGCAGGTATATACGCAAATTTCAAGCTATTGTAGAAGTAGCTATTGTAAAATGCAGCAGAAGAAACAATATATACTCTGGCTGTAAGTGCTTTTGTCATTTGTGACATAAATAACTATTTCCTGCCAATTATATAAATCAATCGCGATTTACGAGTTATTTACTTTGGAGGCGGGATGTAATGAAATTTTACGTCCCAAGGGACCCTAAGAGCGGAAATTATTTTAATTTATGGTTCTGATTAAATGTGGTAGTGTCACAGCAAGAGTACGTACATGAAGTTGTGCAAAAATTTGAAGCAACTGAATCGACAACGAATAGGAAAATCCATAGTAAGAAGGTGCTAAATTTGCGGAAATTTAAGTAGTTGAAAATTTCTCCATGGATCCAACCAGTTCTTTGTGTCAGATACTTATCGCGACGCAATGTCCCAAAGCTGCATAAATTTCACCTACATAAAATGAAGATGGTGCTAGAGCTAAGTGAGACCGATTAGAACCAACAATTTCGGAAACTATGTCATGATTAGTGCAAATCAACATGTTTTAGAAAAACATTTGCTTTAGTGATGAGTGCGCTTTGTACTTAATAATAATAATAAAACACAATGTACGATACTGGAATGATGAACATCCCAACATTATAAGGGGAAGGACAGACACAGAAGTCAAAAGTACTAAATGATTCAATAGTTGGGTTCAGATTCATTAATGAACCGTTAAGTGGTGACGTTTACTTGAATATGTTGGAAAACAACACCCATCCTCTTATTGAAGAATTAAAAACAAGCTTAACCTAAGATTTGCAAATAACTTGATTGGTAAGCAAGGAACGATGCCTTTCACGGTCACTGGACTTGGCAAGTTTTCTGTGGGCCTATTTAAAAAATTTGAAGTCAGTAGTTTATAGGCCTCTACTAATAGATTTGGTGGAGGTCAACGAATTATCAATGACTGGAGAAACACTCCACAAGGAACTTTTCAGAAGGTAATGCAAGAATTTGAAAACTGACTTTTCTTCTGCATAAAAACCATCAGTGCTCATTTTAAGCAGTTCTTATGAATACGTTTTTTTCAGTTTTGTTTATCTCAATTGTAATAAAATACTGCTATTGCCAATACTTTCCTCAAGGTTTAAAGACATATTGCCAGCTTCATAATTTATATAAGCATAATCGACATTATGGTTTTTCAGTTTCCGGAAACATTTTTTTTCAAGAAAATATACATTGAAGCTTTCTTTGGAGAACACGGATACCACACGATGTTATTCTATTTAAAATGTTTGGGGGAGTATTTTTGTGGACGCAACGTTATAATTGTGATTCACATGACAAAGCATGCCCTCCCTTCTATAATAAATTTGTACAAAGCATTTGAAATAATTATTGTAAAATCTTAGTAGTAGAGTAAGACTTATAGTCTGTGTGTATTAAAATATTTCATTAACTGTGAATAAAGGTCAATCAAGAACACTATCGACACTTCCAAACTTATTGCCTTATTGTTAGTAGTCTGGCGAGAGCATACACTAGTTACGCTACTTGTAGAGAACAATAAAATGTCAAATGGCGAAGAATTGGTTGCTATTTAAGTGGAGGCAAAGCAGTTGAAGGGAGCAAAAAACAAACAATGAATTCCTATCATGTATACGAATATCCACCGAGTCGCAACAAGTTGAATCGGTAGTTTCATAGAAAAAACTACGTCAAAATCTTAAGCCAAATTTACTCCGTTTCATTAAATTATACTCTATAGAGGGAGGTATTGTCACTTCGTTCTTTAAACAATTCCTCTAAAATGGAAGAAATAACTGTGCTATCAATAATTAAAGGACAATTGAACCAAACGTTTTCAAATGTTCGTAATTTTAATGTAGTAAATATATACATTATGGTATGAATATTTTGTATTTTAGTTGGTAATTTAAAATTGGCAAGCAATTTATACCATTTTTATTCCTCCAAAATGGCGGATGACATAACCTTCCTTTATGGAGCACACCAAATGGACCTTTCATGAAACACATAGTTTAGTTATTTTGGAAGAAGCTTTCAGATTAAACACTGCATTTACGCTTTCACACTTACCTACCTTCAATATCTTTCTAAATTAATTCCATTTTTTAATAGTGTCTACTGCAACTACAATGCAAGAAATAAGAACAACTTTTCAATGCCATATCCATTACTGATCTCGAAATAGAAGCAAGAACAATTCTGATCAGAGTCCGACTAAAGTTTACTATTATTAATATGTTTCATGTGACGTAATATACTACATTTGCTTAAAGTGAAAAACAATTTTTGTTGAGAAATTAATTTATCAAAACTCTCTGATCCAAGGATAAACGATGAAACGACAAAAACATTATGAATTGTCACACTGAAATTGTATAAGAACAGCCGCTTTCCAATAGTTCATTGCGTAAGATGTAATTATTATACAACAAACCTGTGGAAGTGTTCACATAGTTATGTAAGTTTTGTACGTTTGATCAATTTTAACTGTAATCCGAACGAGAACATGTAGGAAATATAACGTTTGCATGTACATACATAATCCTCTATTTATTTAGATTTAGGCTAGGGGAATGTGAGTTGAGCAAAGGAAATGCAGTATTTTTTTTAATCCGACTACACTTATAGGTGTATTATTACGTATTGTTACACATTAAGATATGAGACGTTATTACAATACTTGAGAGAAAGTTTTATTACTGCTACGGTGCTTTATTGTATTAAAATATTTTAATGTAGAAATAGACGTTAGGAGTAAATTACTGGACTACGGAATGCACTTAAATAATTTTGTTCGCTAGAAACTACATGATAGTAGCCTTTATTAGGTGAAAAACTTCATGCTCATATTGTATATGACGCTTAAGGAATCAATTAATGCCTTATTATCATTAAAAATCAACCGTACACCGGAGAATCTATTATGGAGGTGATATTTTCTCGAAGATTATTTCTGTTTCTGGAAAAGTATCGCGCTTGGATTGATTTAATGTGAGGAGATAATCGATTCAATAGTATTACGCAGCATTAAATTCTTGGCAATTATTTTCGATGTCTGTGCACATATACTGTTATGTTTTGATTTAATGATTGCGGCAGGTTATGGAGGCGTACTTATTTCAGATAAACCACTTATTTGTTGACCCTTTAAGGAAAACTTCGAGATTTAATTGCTTTGTATTGGACATAATGAAGTTAAATGAATGTTGAAGAACCAACTAAAAAAATATATCGACGCGTCTTGCATCTTATTGCGATTCTACAAATAAATACAGCATGTCTACTTATTGGGTGGACGAAGGATAATTCCTTTCCTGAGCAATTTAAATAAAAAGCATTCAAATAATAAATATACGGGACAAGTGTTACATAGCAGAGAATTATATTCAAGTATAGAGGATGTTCAGCTATTTTGCTTGGTTGAGTATTTCTTAGACTTTTCGGCACGACATGAACCAGATTCTACAGTGAGGTCTTCGATACCGTTGATAAGTTATTTCAATTTTCTTGTATGAAACTCCCTCTATACTTTTACCAAATGCTCTGCTGTAAACATTTCCCTATGATGTTGAAGTTGAAGTTGTATAAATTAAATGTTGCTTGTCTTTAGTGAACATCTTTGCAAAAATAAAAATTGAATACTTACTTTTCGTCGCAGCATTCTATGTATCTTAGCAAAAAACTTATCTGCAAAGCTTCACTAAAGAGTGACATATTTTAGTCATAGGGAAGTGTTTATAAAACAAAATGGATAACAGTTTCTTCATGAAATCTTGGAAAAATATACACGGTGTTTCATTTAAAACCTTGAAATAATATGAATCAAACATAGTAACGATTTCGATTGCCATCTTGTAGATGGTAATTGATATAAAAAACTTTTCGATATTTTGCCTATGACTCAATAGAATAAATTTTGAATCACTACTCTAGCGTGTAAGACGTTTAAGATATCGGGCGCCAAAGGAACTGCGGGATTTCGCAAATCTCAAGTTGAGTCAGTTATCTTAAGAACTAAAATAGAGAAGTTTAGGGAATATTGACTAAAGGTAAGATGAATTGAAGAGAAGCATCTAGTATCGTAGTAATATACATTAAGAAATTAGACTTGTATGGTGCCCTGCCGAAACTGAACGTCCTGTATACTTGAGTGTAACTTTCCGTGGTACGGCGGTAGTTTCCGAATATTTTTTGTTTGGAAACTTTTTGTCTAAATTACTCAAGGAATGAACTATCTTCCACCCACACATTAGATGAATAAACTGTGTATTGATATATGCATTGACAAAACGGTCTCTTATGCATTTTTTTTTGGTATTATTATTGGTATAAATTTATTATAAACGATAATAATACAAACACGCTAAATTTGGTGATTTAAGAACTGCCAGAAATTAAGCAGATACAAAACTCTGGAATTAACCTGCTAACTCCTGACTTTGCTAAACATTAGTGAATTTGACTTTGCGTTTATATCTAGAAAGTCTGGCGCATTAGCCTGTAAAACAGCTGATGTTGCGGCAAATTGTTCAATTCAAATGATGCGTATGCCTGCCACGAGTTACCTTTATCTGCAGAATTATTGCTAACTCCGCCATATAGCGTGTAACAGGCGATACGTGCTTGATGAGGCATCCTTGGCTTTTGGGTATTCCACGCCCATCCTCCTCACAGAATCTACATGGTATTTCCTTTGCCAGGCACATTGTGCTTCTTGACCATACAGTGTCCTGTTAACAGGCCTACTATTGATCTAACAGACTTCCTGTCTCTGCTTAGTAAGTTCGCTGTAACTGTAGGCCTATGTCCAGTCAGAAATTGCTTGGCCAGTCTCTGACCTGAAATGCTCTTCCACCAGTCCTGAGATTTTTTGTCTTTCTATTGTTTAGTGGTTGCTTTAGCTACCGTATATGCTGTTCCCACAGAGTACCTTGGGCTATTTTCAGCAGTTGACGAGCGTGCTCGGGCTAATTCGTCTGCCTTTATGTTCCCTCAATGGCCTTCGTGTCACCTTAGTTCGGCTTCACAGCCTATTGAGCGCATTCATGCAGTCCCGATTTCGCCTGTGTGGAGTTTACTGCTTTTATCACTGCTTGACTGGCTGAATAGATAGCAGTAGATCGATAGTTATCTACTTGCCGGTCTTATTCTTCAATACATCCCAGCACTGCTATTATTTCGGTTTTAAATACTATGGCGCCTTGAATTAGGCTTAGTGATTTAGCTATTTTTGATCTAATCTCATAAATTTCGACTCCGACTCCATTCTCTGTCTTTGAGCATGAGATGGATTCGGCCTCGGTAAGCGGGCCTTTCTTCCATTCTTCCCTATCTGGTATTACCGTTTTATAATTTTTGTCGGAGCTCCATTTGGGACTGCGTTTATTAATGTGAAAATTCCATTATGTCATTCCATTAGATCCAAACAAATAATGCTAAAACAGCTTCCTTATGGTATTGATGGTAACATTTACGGCAAACGCAATTTAATAGCAAGTTAACAATCTTAGGCGACCATTTCATATTTTGTACGCTAAAACATACCCAAATTGCTATCAATGGTTTTTCTCTAGGAACTTGTTTCAGCAGTTTGCGAGTTTGTATTTATTAAAGTACAATTTTGGGTAGTGTATGCATTCTGGCCCAGCTTTCCAAGTAAATTAAATTTCGAATATTTTAAGGTAATGGAGTTTAATATACAGCGAGTGGAAAAATGCTGCAAGAATTTAACGAATAATATCACTAGATATGCGATTTTCAATCTTCCCTAATGTTATAACAATTAATGTCAATGCCGATTCGTTCCAGTTAGGAAACGAATTACCTGATGGAAATTACCTAATAATATCGTAAATGTATGTAAATAGATCCGTATTACGTAATTACGACTGATTATTATTTCATAACATCGACACAATGTATTATTAATATAACGATTGTGCAATAAAATTTTAGCTAATTAAACAGAATGGATTGAAGCTGCTTTATGGATTTAATCAAAATGGATATGTATCTATTCGGTGTAGTGTTTTTACTTTTACTAACCTTTCTGTTATGCTATAATTAAGATGCGACCGAAATAAAAGTATCGCTACACTGTTAGGTTAACACAGCGAATAAATTGTTTTTCAGGTCCATTTATTACAGCGCCATCATTATCGCATAAAATATTCACGTCATAAACCGTAGAAGTATTTCATTTATGAGTAAGGCAACAGATTGTGATTTATTTACAAATGCTGGGAATCGAAAACTGCTATCATTTTAATAAACATGTAAAAATATAACGATAAATCATTATAGAACGGTGTAACACGGTTACAAGTGACTTTGTTTTGTCGAAATCGCCGTCCCAGGCATGATTGCATAATTCGTATGCTCCTTACGGAAAGCCGAATTCAAATTAAAGTGTCATTCTTTATGTTTCACTTAATTAGATGTAAAATTATACCACTCATCAGTATCACAACGCTTAGCTTGTGTTACGTAGTCTGGACGATTTGAGCATAGCTTATAGCCTGTAGCCTTGGCCACACCTATCTTAATTTTTTAAGTAAACGTAATTTCTTCATTTTTCAGTCATTAAATGTAAACCGTTACAAACGCGCAATAGCATTTACAATACTTTTCAATGAATTTAAATCTATTTCACAGCGTGCTCGATGCAAAGGATTCGTACTACTGCAAATAAAATTAGCAAAACAGCTTAGGTAAACTGTAGAATAAGTTTACCTGGTTATTCTCTATAACGCCGTTGCTAATTCTACAGTGTCTACATAAACGACTTAATTTTCTGTCTATTGATAGAGTTTTAGAAACTGAACCTTTCAAGTATTAAAATTTATCAAATAGTTAAACTTGAATTTGTTTTCCGTTGGCGAAGGGGAAAAATATAAGAAAAGGAGATGAATAATAAAAACATTGCCATGCATTATCCATTATTTTATTAATTTATAGGTATTTTCCAGTTGGAAATTTGTATATGAACATACAACTTTTCAATAAAAAGGCTATCAAAATATTTATATCGTGAACATATAAAGCGAGAAAGCTCTGAAATTTTGGTAGGAAGAATATATTGAATAACATTTTTTGAGTGCAAAAATGTGTAAACAAAAAATTTAGTTTGCTTTTGTTACTGGGAGAACAGTAATGCCAGATAATACTTAATAAACAGGAAGATTATGCAAGTATTAACATTTTCAAAAGATAATTTGTACTTGCGTCATATTCTGCTAATCATATTCATGCTGGAAGTTTTAGGAGGAAATGATATCATCTAAATTGATTTTGAAGGTAAGTATTTAATTATCAAATCGATTAGGTACTTTAGTTATTTTTACACAGTGTCACTCGTCGGAAATGAGGATAGTATTTATTATAAGGTGCATTTTGGAATATAAAATGTTCGTGTTTACCATACATAATAAATGCCACAATAAATATACTTCTGGCTAATTTGTATTTCTCACGCTTCTAATTCGAGTGATTTTTATTTAGTATTGGGCAATGTGAAATAATGTACAACTAAATCGATGAACCTGTTTATAAAAGATTCTATATTAGTTTTGTTAAACAGTGGATAATGCTTATCGCTGAGTAATTAATTATTTCTATTTAGGTAGTTACTTTACACCTTCAATTCCCAACTCTTTCACGCGTTACATGATTAATTTGCAATTTGTTTAATATCAGCATTTCCACGAAATGATGGATACTTGTCAAATTATGTTATTTTAAAACATTTGACTTCCGTAAACATGTTAAGACCATCAATTCTATTGGGGAATTCCATACGAAACAAACGAATACATTTCAAAAACGATTATAGTTGTTTTCTTATCTTTCACGGTCCTTTTCATGTAACGATCAGAAGTTCCCCATATTTCATTTTACGTTCTTTCTATGTTTCGTTTCGGATCCCTCGTGTTATGTGAATGCGAAGACCTCGATTTGCATATATATTGCCAGATATAAAATTTAACTCAGCGAAATATGTGTGTAATTCGATAAACGTTCATTATTTCTCTATTCGTTGGAACGTGGTGGTCGTTCGTTGGTAAATATTTGCAATCATATTTAGATTTACAAAAGCTTTATGAATAGTTCATGCACATCAATATACTATGAATGTACATATATTTTCATAAAATCCATTTAGCTATGGAGGTTGGATTTTTTAAATCTCGGTTGTTACGTCTTTAAGATACTGTATAACAAAAGAATTATACTCAGCTTTAAAACTAACGGTAAGCTCTTAAAGTTCTGTTTGATAAACAGACGTACAAAACAACACATAAACAAAATTACTACTGGTTGAGTGCAGACTATGGATGCGTTAGGCTAAAACACCCCGTTTAGCCGTCACCACACATTTTACAGACAACGCTCGCAAGGTCTCGCATAAAATCAATAATATTCAAAGAACACGTAAGTTTTTTTTAGTTTAAAAAGTAAAAAATTTACGCAAAAGTTTCGGTGCTCATTATATGTATATAATTGACTAGTTCTGTGTTTTCTTTTTTTTTCTTTTAAGGTCCTGCTTGCAAAGAAATATGGGAAAATTTACGGGTAGTGTGAGCCAAGATAGTCTGGGGCGAAGAAAAAGAAAAATTATTTAGCAGATGTAATTCTCATTTGTTAGAACTGTGACATCTGCACCATCAAGTAATTTACCAGAAAGTGTTATTTCAAAAGATTCATAAGAAGAAGGTGTTTATGCCGAAATATTAGAAAAAGGCATTGCACAAGAAGGCTGTTCTGTAGACAAATTAATTCTTCGTCACAAAACATTAACTTGACAAATATACTACATGTAGACGAATAGTCTGTCGCTACCTAAGAATCACAACAGGTCTTAAATCCAAGACCACAAAGAAAAATAAATTGGCGGAAAAAACCTGTAGATAAGATGGAGCGAATATTTGTTAAATATTTTAAAGTGCGAGAAGTGCCAGGAAAGGAAAACAATATTCGCAAATTGTTTTTGGTTTGTCTTTTAGACGAGACAGAAGATATGACAGAAGAGCAATGTTTTACAAATCTGCACAAAATGTTCCACTTCAGAAACTGCCGCAATGTAAATAATAATCGTACTTTTTCAGTTAAATATATATACAAGGATTAATAGAAAAAATTTGAAAGAGGGTCACTTTAAATATAATAAATATATGTGCTTCATACTTACGTCAATGTTAACATTAAAGTTCGCCACTTTCCGTGCGCTTCACAGGCGTCGGTATGAGAGTAGTCGTTCGGGTGTGTGATTCGATTTATATGCGTAAATTTATGTTTCACATATTAAGCGAGTGGGGACGCGAGACCTTCTTGTTACCGATGTAAGTATAGAAGTAGAGAGATTTATTCTATCTGGAAGAATGAAATGTGCATTTGGTTTTTTGCTATTAAAGTAAAATGCACAAGCATACGAAAAATAAGAATATATATTATAGCAGCGTTGTATGTTTCATTTCTGCAAAACGTGTCCGCCGCGAGGAAAAAATTTATATTTAGAAAATGAGCGTTCTACATCTAGTCATGTTATATTTGCATTATTAAAATAATCTTTCAAACAACTTAACGCATCTGTAGACGTACCTTCATAAATATGTATTACAGTGTCAAAATCACAAAATCACTAAAACACTTTCTAACCTAATTTAAACACTTTTATTTTTTGCGTCTTCTGCAGCACATAATTGTGCGTGAATATCTTTCACGATTTGCACTGATTCCTCTAACGACAGCGACAAATTTTCTAATTTTGTTATTGCTTCCTCTAGTCCCAGTTTATTCTTATGAGTAGTTTGTAAATTTGTTTTAATCTGGACAGCTTAAATTTTTTTTTGGCTTGTATTGACAGCTGCACTTTGTTTCGGATCGAATAATAAAACGACGTTCTTTATTTTTTCAAACTATTTTTGGTAGTAAAACGGCACCCGTAACCACGTTCCCAAACCCGTCAGAATCGGTTGTGATGGTTCAAGGGTATGGGGAAACAATCTGTGAAAGTCGCGAATACGTTTTGGGAATTTGAGGAATACTGCCTTTGTATTCGCCATTAGTGCATCTACGTCTGGATAACATCTACGAATCTGTTCTGCCATTAGATGTAGAACATGGATTTTACAAGTAATATGTAAAAAGTTACCAAAAAACTTACCTTCTTGAGAGACCGGCCTACAGTACACATGGTTGCGGCACCACCTGTCATAAACATTAAAACTTGGTCTTTCGAAAGTTCAAATTTTTCCAATGTATACCAATACCACTATGAAATTTTTTCGGCATTACATTGTTCTATTCGTCTGGATGCTAGCAAAATTGGAGATGATGGTTGATGTGGTTTCATTTTACGTGCCATCACATTGAGTACATTGAGCACACAATCACTGATTTCATACACTATAGATTTTATTTATACATACAACGCTGCCAGAATATGTACTAATATAAGAGGAATACCTGCATGCCATTTCCCAAAATAACATTAGTTTTTCTCAACAATGAGTACCTTTGATACATTTGCGAGCATGTATAGGTATTTCGTTTTATTGGCCAGTGATGGAACTTTGGAAGTAGCTTATTAGTTTCTGCAACCAATTATGATGTAGTTTTGGAATATTATATATTAATTTTAAAACGGGTTTGTTGCCCAACGCAAAGAAGGCCTGCTTCTCTGGCATCTGCAAAATTTTAGTCGTATTGGTTGTTGTTAGTGGTTTGCACATATTCAAACATCACTTAGTGTTAGACATCTGCCAGCCAACATAGGGATTGTACATGTTTTTTGTTGTCGACACTTAGCTCGACTTTATCTTTTCCATTAGTTTTAGAATTATATTAGTTGAGTTATCGTTATCGAAAAACTATTTCCCAAAAGTATATATAAATGTCAAACAAAATTGCTACTGGTTGAGCGCAGACCAAACAATGAATGAGTTAGGCCAAAACATACTTTATCTTAAACAACACATAAGTATCGGCACCCTCCGCACCACACAAGTTTAATTTAAATAATGATAGCAAGGAGTGTGGAGTAGTATGGTAAACAACACATAAGTATCGGCACCCTCCGCACCACACAAGTTTAATTTATTATATAGTAATATAATAATTAGTCCGG